>CAOJBK015718980.1:0-10037 GCA_948294925.1 Codiaeum variegatum | reverse complement strand
ACTAACTTGGAATAGAGCCATTCAACATGATCTTGAGTTTTTAGCCATTTCTGATAATATGGTGCACGATCGCCCTAAGTAGAGAAAGCAAATCCATATAGCCGACCCCAATTAACTTGAGATTAAGATTTTATTGAGTTGAATTAAGTTGAGTTGAGTTGAAAGCCATATAATTAAAACAAAAGAGAGGTTAGTAATGTATGATTTGAATTCTTGAGTTTCTGTTTACCTATCATTCAAACTTAAAAATTCAGTAAAAAGGCAGACCCCAGTGCCAGAAGGCTCTCACGCTAAGGCGGGCTATGGGGAAGGAGACCCTATGTGTTGGCATTTCTGCCAAGAGGCCGTTTCCTGGGCTCGAACCTTGGACCTGGGGACGGATGGTCAGCGCATCCACCATTGCGCCAAGGCCTATCTTCAAACTTAAAAATTCAGTAGACAATAATTTTCTTTTATATTTCACTTTCCTATCAAACATTTTGTCTATAAAAAGAGTATTACCTGTAGATTGATTTCAATTTATTTTACAAATGTATGAGCTTGTAAATCAGATTTCAAAAGAGAACTTATGATATTTAACTCATGAACGAAGGTGAAAAATAGAAATAACCATATAGAACAACTCAATGACATTTATTAGTGAATGATAAATAAATAACAAGAGATCTTAAAGCTTATAGAGATAAAATAAATCCAAACATTGATATGACCTTAGTAAATTTTCAGTCCAGAAAATTGAGATATTTGGTAATATATAGGACCCTTAATCTGCAATATATCAGCACTCACTATTAACACATCAACAACACAAAGATGTATAAGAAATAAGTTTCAATCTTAAGGTTAGCCAAAACATTGACAGGGTAGACTGAGCAAAGTAGAGGGAATTCATAATCTTAAGCCCATAATCAAATTAATTCATAATCATCTTTAACTAATGCTGGAGAAAAAAAATTGTGATTTTTGTAGTTGAAAAATTCTAGATTTTGAAGTTCATATTTCAGATATAGACATGTTCAGGGCGAGAATGAGAGATGGAAAACATACCTGTTGGATTTGATTTATCTAATTCAATCTTTGGATCTCTAACTCCCATGTGATGTCGAGATTGATCGATGAAAGAGAAGGGAATTAAATTAAATGAAAAATTGGAGTTGTGAGGTTGGATGTGAAAACAGATCGAAGGGAAACAATGGTAGAGACGGTGGCTGGATGGGAGTGCGGTGCTGTGTGCACGGAGAAATGAATACAGATCAGAGAATAGAGAAGTTGGGGGCTGAGAAAATGTGGATTAGAAGGAGTGACTTAGGGTTTTTTTATATTTATACTTGGGCATAAATGTAAATACTACTGGCATAATAGGGGTAAGATTGTAAATGCATATAAGCTCGAATAGGCTCGCGAGCTCATTTAGCCAGGTAATACGGGGCTCGAGCTTAACTCGGTTGACTACTCAAGTAGCTTGAGCTTGACTCTATCTCAGCGAGTCGGCTTGGCTCACTTACACCTTGCCCTTATTAGTATTTAAGATATGTGCATTTCCATATTGCTGGAACTATGGTAGTGTAGTCCATATGTGTGAGTAGGCTGAGCAATATATGAACCCCGATCAGCTTCTGAAAGGGGATAGCAAATTATTAGTTGACTTTAGGATTCATTTGTTTTTAGTCTCTTTTATTCGCGTATATCAGAAATGGCGGTGTATTCTCATGTCTTACTCTTTACATTAGTAGAACTCTCGAGTTATAAATCTCCAACCATTGCCTGGTAAGTCTGGAGGCTTTTCTTGGTATGGTTGGATTAAAAGGAGAATATTTCTTTGAGTGGCTGCCTGGGTCTTGTATGGGACATTTAATTTACACTATTTCATTGAAGGGGAGCTGGTATTCTGTTCATTCAAGCTTGTATTTCTTTTGCATGGAAATGCTGTTAAATCTGAGCTGGCATTTTGTTGTGATTGCTGGCTTTTTGCCATGATTCTTAGAAGTTCATCCCAATGCATCTTGTGAGTGCAAAAGCAGTGATTTATTTATGTTTGCTGCATATAATTCATGTTAATTTATTCTCATGGGCAGGAGAGTTCCAAGGTTCAGGAGACCCGTGCGATATAGGCCATATTAGCCATCACCATTTTGAGAAGACCATTGATTCATGGATTATGATGGTCGTACAAATCTCACGGTTATATATGAAGGGAAGGGACAGAAAGCAAATGCCAGTAAGATTTTTTCTCAAAGTAATAGTTCGCTGGGATGCTGAATTCTTGTGCATCAAACAAATCACGCATTTGCTGGCACTATAGGGGGTACAAGGGCGGGATATGTGCAAATGTTGTGAAGTTTTTATTTTTCACTTGTGTTCATGAATATGTTATCTAAGATTTCATAGAGTCTCAGTGAGGTCAATTTGAAACTTTGGGGGCTTCGTAACTTGTGACGCATTGATGGTAGTTCAGAAATGATAGTGGAATGTTAGTTATTTTACAGTTTAGCTGTTTCCCTGTAGCAATTTGTTACTCAATTTGATGTTAATCATAGGTTTCGTGACCATGATGAGTTTTGCATCTCAACTGATGTTTTGGGAACTGGGTTTTTTGAAGTGTACACGTTCAGAACTTTTTTAGGCCCTTGTTAAGTGAGTTCAAGCACATGCTTAGTGATGACAATTTTTTATTGTCAGAATAAAGAAACCTTCATTCAATAAAAGAGAGTTTATCCTACCTAAGAATTTTCTCCAACCTCTCTGAAGGAACAATACGCTATACAGCTGACAAAAAAAAAACTATTAAAAATGGGATTAGCTAACTGATTGGCAGCTTCCTTAGATTTCCTACTAATCCATATAAAATCAATCTCCTTGAAGCAAGGTCTAAGTGACTGAATGGTCTTCATTGGGGCACTGGCCTCTCAGAACTGGATTTTTTGTAATATGTTACAGGCTTTACTGGCATTTGCACAATCGAAATTATACCCTCGAGTTCTTGTCTGTTGAAGTCCACAAACAATAGCTTGGATTTCTGCTGGAAGGACTGTTCTGGTCTTAATTTTCAGTGCTCCTCCAGCGACCAGCTCCCCTTTATTCTCTCGTTAAATGAGATAATAAAGGTACGTTTGGAGCTAAACCATGTAGGTCTAGCATGAGCGACAGTTTTTGTAGCAGAGTTATACAAAGGACATAATCAGAGGTAATAATTCTTCTCTTATATAGATTATTAACAGCGGAGAGACCATTGACCAGATCTCTTCAGACAAATATTGATATTTTTGGAATAATGTTAGCGTTCCATACAACTTTCCAATTTGGTTGATTGTCCCTGTCATTTTGGTTGATAACGATTGACATAAAATGTTGCTTATTAACACAAAATGATAAAACAGATACATCCTCTTCTTCACCTGCCTTTTCCCTACAACTAATATCCTTGCCCTAATGTTCTTTTGGCCAACTCTATCATGTCGGTCTGGGTGGGAATGAAAATTGATGCTTGCCTTAGTTCATTCCATTATTATTCGTAAGTGTTGGTCCTATAAACCACTTTGTCCTATAAACTTTTAAAGTAAAAGCATGATATCATTAATTTAACAAATTATTACAATTTATCCTTTGATTGGCTATATGTATATGGAAAATGCTTAACATGATAAATTATCACGGTTTGTCAAGTTAAGAGGATAAATTACTTTAATTTGTCAAATTGAAGAGGTAAATTATAGGGATGGCGAATTCGCCCCGATCCAACCCGAACGGAGTGGGTTTTTTTAATAGTTTATCAGGTTCCGGGGCGAATTCGGATTAACCCGATATTAAAAAATATCGGAGCGGGTTTGAGTCGCCCCGTCCTATAACCCGACCCGACTTTACATTTATATATAAATATATATATATTTAATTTATATTTATATTTTTAAGTTATAAATTTAATATATTTTATAAATATTTAATATATTTTTTAATTTTTTAATTATTTTATTATATAAAAATATTTATTCAGAACTGGTTGTGTCGGGTCGGGTCGTGGTGAGGTGGGGAAGAACGGGACGGGACGGGTTACGGGGGCAGAGAAAAAAAATCTGCCGAATTACGGGACGAATTAGGATTACAGGGCCGGGGGCGGGGGCGGGGCGGGTTGGGCGTAACCCGGCCCCGACCCGCCCTGTTGCAATTCCTAGTAAATTATCAATTAAAATTGATCACTCTGCTAAGTCAAAAGCTGGGGAGTAAAATATGTAGTAGGCTCAAGTTTCTTTTAGCCAAATATTGGGAAAAGTAGCAAAGCGATAACGATGCATAGTAATTCCTAAAGTTTTTGTGTCCGAATCATTTTTCTTTAGACCTTTTTCGTACCCCTAAATATCCTTGATGTTACACAAACCCAATTATGCCTGTTCCTTGACGTATAGAGAAATGAAAGTAAAAATTTCACTGTCTGGGAAAGACATTATTAATCATCGTGACCTGATTGAATAAAATGAGATGGTAATTTTCAATAAATTTTTATTTCAAAACAAAATTGATTTATATTACTTGGGTTTTTACTTTGCCGGCATCAATCTATCATGTGAGAAGTTTAATGACGAGTTAACGTTTGATAAAACTGAAAATTAATTATTTAATAAAATAAGTTATATATTTTTAAAATTATAAATAAAACTTAAAAATCTAATCATAATCATTTATTGTATTCAATATAAATTTTAAATTAAAAGTTTTAACTTATTATTTTAACTAGTTTTTTTTTATTTAATTTAAACTTTGAAGTTAAAGTTATCAAATTGACTTAATTTGATTAAATTTTTAAAATTTTAATTTTAAACACTGAATAAAATTAAGTATTAATTGTAAAATCTTCGGTTAGTAAAATTTTAAAATTCATTTGTCTATGTGTCATTTTCTTAATGAAAAGGAGATGAATAAGCTATATTTTACTACATCAATGCCAAGGGGGATGGGTTGATTCATGTAAGCAGGTTGAGGAGATTATGGAGAATACTATTCAAGGCTCAAAATGTTGCACATCCTCCAATTCAACAGGCTTTGGTTCTGATAACAACTATTACTTCAAATATTATTGATTAGCTCAATGGTCCTAAAATTGAAAAGCAATTGAAGATGAGAGGGTTGGTTTGTCTTGTGGTGCTAGTAGTCGATTATTTATGGTCCTTTAAATTTGAATTGGGTTCTGGACTCCAGATCCTCCAAACACCATGAGTTCCTTAACTTAGAATCATTGGAGTCTGGCCAATGCCTACATAGTTTAATGTCTTAAAGACTTAATTTTTGGCGAGAGGATTTTTTTTATTTACTTTTGTCAAAGACTTTAGTTTCTCAAGTTTATATTGGTAAGGTTCATAAATAGTTGGGTTTTTATGGGAAATTTGAGGTTGATTATCATGGGCAAAGTTGAGATTTGGCTTTGTTGTGGAAGGTATGGAATTCAATGCAGCTTAGTTTTTCTAATAATCATATTGATGTCGTTGTTCGTTTAGAAAATGATCGTCCTTGGCGTTTGACTATTTTTGTGGCCATCTAATAGGGCAATTTAGATATACCTCATAGAAGTTGTTGTGTTCATTAATGGAAAAATTTGACTTGCATTTTCTTGTTTCATTAAAAAGAATGGGAGAGTGCATCATCCAGTCTCATTGGTGAATGGTTTTTATGAGGCTATTTAATATTGTAGCTTGGCTAATATGGGTATGTTGGGATTTTCTTTCACATAGGAAGATTGGTGCAACTATGATTGATGAGTTCAAGAACATTTAGATGATATACTTGCTTTGAGTGACTAGTTTAATTTGTTTCCATGTTTTTGTATGCATAATGTTATTGCACCGACTTCTGATCATTCAACTAGTTATTTAGAAATCATGGAACAGAGGTCATGTGTTGAGAAGAAGAAATTTTAAGAATTTTTAGGTAAAAAGATTAATGGTGTACAGGCAGTTGAAGAAGCATGAATTGTTGTTGGCTCAATCCCTATTCAGTAGATAATTACAAGTAATGGAGCTTCGCTTTTACCATGGGGACAACGGAAGTCTCGTGTTTATAAGGATGCTAGCTTGTAGAATTTTTTTAATCTTCCATTTATTAATCTTAGCTCCGGTTTCTTAGGAGCCAGGGCTTTCAAATTACACATGTTTCTAATCTTCAGCTACCTTCTCCGGCAATGGCCAACAGGACATCTAATTTGGGATTAGAGAATTACACAGCATATCTGAGCTATTCAATCTGGTGTCGTTACATCAGTTCAAGCTAACGGCTGTGAGACCTTCCTATGCACAGGCAACTGTAAAAACTTTGGAAAAAGAAAACGAGTGCATTAATAATGGGAAATATGTGGTCTCAAATATTGGAGGCTACAAATCTATCAAGATTTTGCAAGATGCTTATAAAAGAAAGCTGAAACTCGATGAGTATTCTTTCATTAGGAGATTGGTCCTTAATAAGGGAGAGACTCTATAGAAACAAGATGAATTGAATGACACATTTGGGTAAGGTCTGGGGTTTACACGAACCCTGGAGACTGATTTCTTTGGGCAGAAGATTTCAGTATATCTTGTTGAAGTCTCCAGAAATCAGGCTTGCGGTTTGGCGTAGGGGGTTATAACATTAAAGTCGGGGATCTTTCGATTGCAAAAACGGGTTCCAGACTTTGATCCAACTACTCAGAAGTCCTTCACAGTGCAAATATATGTTAAATTATATTCTTTGCCATGGGAAATTGGGATACTTGTATTTAACAGGACATTGCCAAGGGCATCGGGGCTTTGATTCGTACCAAGCAACTCTAGATGGGGATTTTGAGAATTATGCTCGGATGCTATTGGACATAGATTTATCTAATAGTCTACCCGAAATTATCCACATTGAACGTGAGGGCAAACATTTATGGATTGAGGTGGTATATGAGAACCTTCCCATGTTTTGTTGTACTTGTTCCTCGATTGGTCATAGATCCTATGAATGCAATAAGAATATGCGCCTTAAACAACAAAATATAGAGAGGAAAGAAGAACAAAAAACTAAAAAATCCAAGTTAAGGGGTCATTTTAGGTAGCAAAAGGCTTGGCGACCAATTTCATGCGTACCTTTAATTGTACCTGTAGACACAGCCCTAAACCATATCATATAGGATGTCAATGTGTCGACTGTGAAGGACAATAACACTATTGTCACTGTCGAAGGGCTAGAGCAACTAAATTAATAAGTAGCTGGTGACATTGCAACTAAGGTGAATGTAGAAATACTTATATAGGAGTCTTCACATGTACAAGAATAAACACATTAAGAGATTAGAAGCACTGCGAATGCCATTACTCATGACAATTCAAAGGATAAAGATGTTACTTCCTCCTCTTAGGCTGATCAAGCTGTAAGTGAAGAAGCTGAGGAATAGGAGTGGCATAAGAATAAGTTTAAAGGAAGATCAGTCTTTTATCCTCAAAGGGAGACCATAAACACATCCCCTCCCCCCGCATTACTCGTTATCAATAAAAATCTTCTATTGAAATTGCATGGGCTTAGGGCTTCAAAAAATGAATGTGCATATCATTGAAATTGTTGCTGATGAACAATTTATTTGTGTTGATTTTATAGTGAATGAAAGTGTTCAACGCATTTATTTTGGCTATGCTAGCATTTAGACTAATAGAAGATTGTTGCTTTGGAATTATTTTCGTAATTCCTTGAGTTCTAATACTGAGAATTGGGCTACCATCATGAAAAAAGTGGTAACCCACCCGCAAAGCACTCTTATTTGGAGTTTAGATCTTTCATTAAAGATTGTGACTTATATCATGTTCACACTAATGGCCCTCATTTTCACATGGTGCAAGGGTATGAGCCCTTCTACTCAAATTCAAAGTCGTTTAAATACAACTCTTATATATGTTCCTTTTTTTTTTTGGAAAAGTGTTGTGTTTCTTGTATCGTTTTAACAAGACAATAGTCGGACCATGCCCTATTACTGCTCTCTCCCGATTATGGTACTGTTACGGCAAAGTCCCTTTTTTTTATTTCATTTAATGTGGATTTCACATCCAAATCTAAAGGGTTTCGTTGAGAATATATAGCATAATGCTCCTAACATGACTAGGCCACCTATACAACAATTGAGTGCTAAACTCAAGTTCTTGTGGCCAACTTTTCAAACTTGGAATCATACAGTTTTTAGTACGTTGGATGAGGATATTAAAGAAGCTTCAGACGTTGTCTTAAGTGTACAAGTGGAGATGACTAATTTGGAGTTGACAATAGCTACACAAGAAATTAGTAGCTCAGGATATCCTTAATAAGAAATTGTTGCAACAAGAGTGTTTCTTAAAGGGGAAGCTTTGTATTAAATAGTTATAGGCTGGGGGACCGAAACTCAAGCTTTTTACACAAAACTCTCATTAGAAGAAGATAAAAAATGGGCATTCATTGTCTTGATGTTGAGGGCTCTCTTACATTTAACAATGAGGAAATAAAATATCATGTTAATTATTTTTAAAATTTATTTTCTTCTTCTGAGATAGTGGACCATAATGAGTTCAGTTTGATTAGAAATGTTGAAAATGAAGATTGAGCTATGTAAATGAAGCAAATGTAGAAGTCAATAGATGAATTGCCCAAAAATTATAAAGAACATACGGAAACTCTTACTTTGTTCTACTAAATTGCCTTTTTTGAAGCATTTTGTGCTAAATTGCTAAGACATAATTAGTTTCGGATGAATTTTAAAATATCAGTTTACTTGACAAGTGTAAGCTTTTTCTTTGAGCAAATTACGCTATATACGTAATTTTGCAGAAAATATTACATTTATACGGAGGCTTGTTTTTGTTAACATTTTTACGGATTTGGCGAAAAAAGTTCACATTTTAATTTTTACTGTCTTTTTACATCATTTGCACGGTGCAACTTTATTTTAACAAGTGGAAGGTGGATAGTGCATATTACATCACCAATTTATTCTTTTTTTTATTATTTTTTTTCAGCCAGAACGGTAATTATTTTAATACCATTTTTTTATAAAGATTTTATATTGCACTTTCATTTTACGGGTAGTACCACTCACGATGAAAATTGAAGATTCATTGACTTGTTAAGATTTCACATTTTCACTAATTCATTGATAATTATATGATTTTAATTATATAATATTAATTATTTTAAATAGTGCAGTTAATAAAAAAAGTTTAATGTTATGATTTTTTTTAATCATATGATTTTAATTCATTTGAAAAAGAAAAAGGAAAAAAGAATACTGAGGAAAAGTTCAAAAACATTTTAAGTTTAAAATTGAATGTTTTCAGCAACCTCTTAAGTAAAATTAGTTTTATGTGTACATGATTAAAATTATTATCAAATATGTAGTTTAATTATAATTTAATTTTATATTTAATTAATTATTTATTAAAAATAACAATATGAAAATAAAAATAAAAATTTTAATTTTTCATAATTTTCTATTTTATTAATAAATAATAGAAAAATAATACTTACACGAAATAATAAAATAAATTGAAATTAAAATTAAATAAGATTTACAATGATTCAATAATAATGTACAAATTATAAAAATCTTTTTCGATATGTTTTAAATACATATTACTTCGTAGAGAAAAAAGTATATATTATTTTAAATAATAAAATTCATTTAAAAGTACATATTTTTATTATCACTTTAATATACAATCAAATAAAAAAAATTTACTTTTTTAATATAATTTTTAATAGCCAAATAATATATATATATATATATATATATATATATATATATATATAATAAATTATCACGAGAAGACATATTTATAAAATAGAGTGATTTTGAAATTGATTTATATGTTTGATCATACTAAATAGGTTATTATTAAAAAATAATAACAATAACAATATTTAGAAAAAAAAATATTCCCTCTTTTTCTTTTTGTTTAGAGAAAGTATCATCTTATAATTGTTCAATGAATTCTACTTCAATCTAAATTTTTAATTAACTTATTTTTTCATTTGTAAAAAATAAAAATTCCGTTGTTCTTGTTCAATAAGAAATTATT
>CAOJBK015718054.1:0-11608 GCA_948294925.1 Codiaeum variegatum | reverse complement strand
CCTTAAGGGAAGGTTCTATTGGTCATTACATGAGTTTTGGTTGTTTAAAGGTTACCCAGTGACTAGAGGTGCAATATACCAAACCACAGGTGAATTTATGAGATTCGCGTGGGTTTAATAGTATGTGCAACCTTGTTACCTTGACTAGCTGGACTAGAGAGTGTGACTTGAACTAGATGATTTCACTATCTGAAAAGTAATCCTAAGGAAGGAAGCTCACACGATGATACTTTCAATCCTTGTTTTCCTTAAGCTATATGAGCATATGAAGTGATGCATGAAAACCTTGTCCAAAATTTTTAGCCAAAAAATATTCTTACCAAAGATAGTCCACATTTTAATTTTCTTTAGAAAATTTAATTTTTTTCTAGTGGAGTCATCAATTGTGAGGCCTCGCTCGAACGCCTAGTGCACTCCTTAATTTGTTTTGCTTGAGGAAACCACCCTCTTTGGGTGGATTGCACATTAGCGATTGGTATAATTTTGACTGTAAAATTACTATAATTTTAACGTTGGATGAAAGTTCCAAAGTTATTGAAAAGTGTGCCTAATAGGGTTTATTTATAGGGGATTAGATTTGAAAAGTCTAGAAAATTTATGCACGAGCAGAGGGGTCTATGCCTGAGTAGAACACTCTGCCCATGTGTAAAGCCTCCTGCTCATAAGCAGGGCACTCAGTTCAGTTAGGTTTAATTCAACCTAGTTTACATGTTTTCGCAATTTTGGGCTTGTTTTGAGTCTGATTTGAGCCCGGTTTGAGTCTATAGGTTCGCATTAACTAGAAGACCTATTGAGTCGGATGGAGCTAGTGTTCTCGCTTATGGAAAAAGGGTCTCCCACATTGTGTAAAAAATATGTATTTTATGAGATTTTGAGTCAATTTTGAATAATGGATTTTCTTGGTGATATGTTCCATACGTGGAGAATTTTTCATATAAACTATGCAATTTGAAATTGTTGTCTAGGGGCAGCCATTAGTTATAATCAAAGGTACCATTTTGGCTTGATGCTTTTTAGTTATAATCAAGGCCATTGTTTTGGCTTTAATGTTTTTAGGGTATTGTCTTGTCAGGATGGTCATCTATTTAATTTTGAGATTAAAGGAAATTTTTGTCCACCACAAAGGTAGGATTCTTTGAGTCGGGAGGCAAGGACCACGTGAATGTGAGAACTATGTTTGGATCAAGGCTATCTATTCAACATTGATGTTCGAGCATTTTTGGATTTAGGTCCATATAAGTCTGAGGTTTTATCAAAGTTAACATTAACGTTTGGTGTGTTCTTTGATGATTGTAAGATGGTCCAGTTTATCCATGAAAGAAAGTGGTTTAAGGACTAGCATTTTACAATCAAAGGAGAGTAAGTTGATGGTAAAGATTGGTTTGGCAATTTTATGAAACTTAGGCCTATCCTTTATGTTTACCCTTTTTAAAGGTCTTTAAAAGTTAGTTTGATGTTGGGAATGGATAAATGACTTAGGCTTGGTGTCTTTCAAAAATATAAGGGGATAAGCCTGACTTTAAAATAGATAATTATTGAAAAGCCAACTTTTTTTTTATAGAAAAGCCAGTTTCACAAATGTTTAAAGGTAACCATTTGATGAAGCTTTAGGAAGCTAAACTCTAAATTGATGACAAGCTTGATAAAAAAAGATTTAGGTTTAAATATTTCCTTGAAAAGTATCTATTGAGATGACTAAAAGACTTGGCATTTATGATTATGGGCCTTGTTTCAGGTAGTAGGCCAATCTTTGTAAGATTTTGCTAAAGGGCTAGTTGATGGTGCATCTTGAAGTAAAGATGTCGTTGATCTCTTGAGGAGGTATGTAACTTTGGTTTTGAGAAAAAAAAATGTGATTTTAGCAAAAAGGTATTTTGGCTCATGGGAATGGATGATGGAATAACAAAACTCAGTGCGTCTCAAGACCATTGAGAGGGAAAAATGGGTTAAATGACTTATTTTTTAGACAAGACAAAAATTCACAAATCAGTTCAAACATTGCAAATAGTTATCAATTGAGAGATTGGTGCATTTTCAGATAGGCATTGTAATAACCTACATCTCCCTCATTTTAGTTGTGTGATATTTACCTAAGTAATGTGTCATTTGAATTAGAAATTTCCTGCTTCTTAAAAACACCTAGCTCATGGCTTATAATAAAAAAAAGATTCTTAACATAATATTATAAACGCTATTATTTTCATCCTATATTTTCATAGTGACCTTATAGCTAAATTTATCTAGTTGATGTAAAAGAATGTGTAAATTAGCATAAATAAATATAAAGATGATTGGTTAGTAACAACAACAATAATATAAATTAGTTAGATTTTTTTAGGGTATTATTGAGATTTTATTTTTGAGATAAAATCATAAAGCTAAAAGAGAAAAACCTAGCCTTAAACACTTGAATTCATGCCACTCTCTTCATTAAACAAGATAATTTTTTTTCTCCTTCCTTATCTACAGCCAAATCTCAAGAAGGAACCAAGGTAAATAAATTTCTTTTCATCACCTCCTTTCTCTTCATCTTTTCCCTTCCTTCAATTTTCTTTATAGACATATAGTAAATATTTATTTTTTCTTATTCTTGGATGGTAAAAATCATGGACATCAATCCATCCCTTGTTTTGTTGTATACAATCAATGATTGAAGTTGAAAATTTTGAAAGTTCTTTACCCTTCCTCTTTGACCATAAGTGATGAACAAATTAAAATCTTTTCCTCCCATTTTGTGTTATACTGCAGTAGTAGCAAGGGTGGGGAAGAATTCTCCAAAAACGCAATTATTCAAGCTAAAGTCTTATAAATTTAAATTCAGAGGTAATGTCACTATTTTACCTCACCTTTTTCTTATTTTTGTGTTAAAATTTAGAGAGTTAGGGTTATCATAATTAGGGGAAATCAATTATGTTGTTTGAACACTGTTTATATTGTAATTTTAGAGCCATGAATAGTTATTCAGAAGCGATGTGAAAAGAGTACGGGCTGCCAGTTATAATAGCCCCAAATTTTGCCTTAAACTAAACCCTTCTTACTTTGTTCCTTATGTTTATATGACTACCTTTGATTTTAATTGAGTTGTGATTAACTTGTTTAGATATTGAAAATATGTCACTTTATTGGTAAGCTGAAATTTTATGGAAAAAAAAAAACTCTAAATTTGATGAACTCTTATTAGTATTGTGCTTGATTGAGTTGCTAGCATGTGATACAAAGATTTTGGTTGAACTATTATATCCTATAATTAGTTATTCTTGTGCAAGAAATTTTGGACAACAACTCTTTTCTTAATCAAATAAATTTGAATTTTTTAAAGTTGATATTTTTTTGCTGGAAATTTTGGAGTACAACTCTTTTCTTAAGAAATTGATTTTGAATTTCTTAAAGTTGATGTTGGAAATTTTGGACAGCAACTCTTTTCTTAATAAATTGAATCTAAATTTCATAAATTTGGCATTATTGTGCTAGAAATTTTAAACAACAACTCTTTTCTTAAGAAATTGATTTTGAATTTCTTAAAGTTAATGTTCTTGTATTGGAAATTTTGGATAACAACTCTTTTTTTTTTTTTTTGAGAAATTGATTTTGAATTTCTTAAAGTTGATGTTCTTATGCTAAAAATTTTCGACAGAAACTCTTTTCTTAATAAATTGAATTTGAATTTCATAAATTTGGTGTTCTTGTGTTGGAAATTTTGGACAACAATATTCTTCTTTAGTAAACTGAATTTATTTCCTTGATATTGATATTTAAAGAGGTTAAAAAAAAGATGTGAAAGGTATAGAAAGATAGTAGCAACTTTTAGGCTAGAGAATGAGTTATAAAACCATTTCCTAATGGTCTAAAGACACACCATTTTAATCTAGAGGAAATATATCATTCTTGAATTCTTGTAATTGATAATAGAATAGAGTTGCAAACTAAAGAATGATTAGAACTCGTTAAATTGTATTGCTATTTTAGTTTGTCAATAAATTTCTATGGATTGAATATTGATTGATTAAGCTGTAAGATAGCAAGGATGTTTGTATCATAATGTATGTTGGTGTGAGACATTTTTTCATTTGAACAGCTAACTAATTATTTATTGAAATTTTAATGAACTTGGTTAGTAAATATGTAAAATGTAAATTCTTTTACTTTGTTGTCCTATATAAAATTTCATGAACAATTAGTATACTTAATTTAAATTGATAAATTAATGAGGTTGTAAATGAATTGTCAAAATTTAATTTTTACACTGTTTGTGTTATTAGGAGTTTTAACTGAAGAACCTACCAGTGGGAATAACTAATATTGGTTATAAAGGTGAGCATATAAACTGATTGAATTAAAGCTCATTTTCTTTCATAAAGTATATGTTTTTGTCATACGAAGCCTTGTTGTTTGAAATGATTATGATACATCTAAACTGAATTAAACAAACGTTCCTTGTTCCCAAAAGTTTCCTTAAAAAATAAAACATCACAAATACTATTTTTGTTACCTTGCTCTTGTAATTTAAATAAAAGAATGAAAATATTGATAAAGGAGCATATCATCTTTCTAGGAACCTGATATTTTTGTAAAGCCAATAAAGCATAAATCTTCAACTAATGTAGGGTTACACATCAGAATGTTGCGCATAATTTATGGCTCGATGGATTGGCCTTAGTACATTCACCTCAGCTAGACGAGGGTAGTTCTTGCCGTGAGGCCCGATCAACCTCACGATTTTACTTGGTTGGGGTAGGTAATTAGCTTAAATCATCGCCTAACTATATTTATAAGGGAAGCATTATCTCATTGTTTATTTTACTAATTTTCATAAATTCTTTATATATTACTATTATTTTCAAATAACACCCCTGAGTCCTGAATTGTTCTTTCTTTGTGCATTCTCATTGAGGTCTTTTATCTCATTTGTTTCCTTTTTCTATAATGTTTCAGGTACAGGCTCAAAGTAGGATCCACAAGGCATTTTACTCCTGTTTCGGGTTACTATAACTAGTTAATCTACTTGTATTTTAAAGGAGCTAATCTAATGTACTCCGGGGAGAGTTATTTTGTGATATTTTGAAAGTTTACAACTTGTGTTTTTTTACCCCTTTTGGTAACTTGTTATGTGATGATTTTGAATTGGAGAATTATTTTGGATATTCATTATATTTGTTGGAATGTTTTGTCTTACTATTGTCTAGTCTATAGGTTGGCATTAAGGTTCTATGGGTTTGGGTGACCTTATGTCTTCCCTAAACCTAGAACCATCACCCCGTAAATTAGGTCGTGATAGGCATATCACTCAACTTCTTCTTTAGGAAACCTTTGAATATATCTCTAAATGCATTTTGAATAGTCATCTATCTCATACGCATGAACATGTAATCCATCTTCTCTAATAAGATTTATTATCTTAAAAGGATTAAAAGGACTTTTCAAGCTTTTAACGTAGCCTTAAAAGGAATTGGATATCAAAGGAATATGCTAAGTGTGCAAAGTGACAACATATGCCAAGTGAACATTTAAAGAAACTTAAGTTTTTCTCGTTCATTTTTTATTCTTCTTTTTTTAAAAAAAAATTATGAGTGAACCCATGTCAGGCTGCCTACATACCTCCATGCTTGAATATGTCATTGTTTGCTCATCTTTACTCTTTTGAAGGATCAAGTCTATCTAGTTCTTGTATAGTTGCGCTTTTAGGAAAGCTTGGTGAGTTTGAGTGAGTTTCTGAAAAAAGTCTGTAAGACTATTTGGTTTGTCTTACTTGGAAAGGTTCTTTGAGAAACTTCTAAAAAGTTTGATGGTTTGAGAAACTTCAGAAAAGTTTGAGGAACTTTTAAAAAGTTTATAAGACCATTTGGCTTGCCTTACATGAAAGGGGTGATTTGTGAAAAAGTTTGCAAGACTTATTTGGTGGGCCTTGCTTTGAAAAGTGTTTTGGGAAAGTTCTAAAAAGTTTGCAAAAAAATTTGGTTTGCCTTACTTTGAAAAGTATTTTGGGAAACTTCTTAAAAAGCTTGCAAGACAATGTGGTTTGCCTTGCTTAGAAAGGTCTGATAGGTTGGGAATTTTTTTTTTTAGATTTCTTATTCTCGTTTTGCTTAATTATGTTGTCAAGGCTATTCAATTTTTCCTTATTTAGAGAGATTGAATGTCTTGGTTAGTTGCTTCCAGTTGTAGTGAGATGCACCAGTTTGAAAGAATATTCTAGTATGCTCACTTGACAATGTTCTAATTCATAGGGTGAGTAAATGTAGTGCAATAAGAAAGAACTAAAAGTTAGAATTTTCATTTAGCACAAAGGGGTAATGCTAAGAAAATTATTGATAATCAGGCGGATGTATAAGTTTGGTTGTGAAAAGAAATGCCTAGATCATTTCCTTTTCCACAATGAATTGAAAATTTCACTTTGATGGATTACATGTCATGTTCTGAGATAGGCAAGGTTGCATTAAAGAAGAAGAGGTTGTAGAAGCCTTGTCTAAGTAAGCATTCACATTCTCATGATTATCTAGTCATAAAGTATGAAGAAGCAATGATTACAAACTTAATCTTACAAGGATAGAAAAGTGAGAAAATTTATAACTTTATGAATTTGTCATCATTAAAAAATGATTAATCCTTTTATTTGATTCAAGGTTGATGGGAAGGATTTAAGTAACATAGGCTTTAATTGGTAGCTTGGTTAGGGGTTTGGCTCTTAATAGTTTAGGTTTAGAAAGAGACAAATTCTATGGTGTCATTTTCAAAATGAAATTATTGAATGATTAAGGGAGATATTGCAAGATCAAATCCATTTGAAGGTCGACATCCATGAGAAATCCAAGTTCTCATTTTGCTCGATGAGCCTGATCATCTTTTGAACATGTGGCCCAACCTTCTCTCCCTCATATATCTTGGCTCGGAACAATTCCCTAGATATCTCATATTTAGTGGTTTTACTTTGTCCACCATAAAGGTTTTTAAGGTGAATAAGCGCATCCGAGACCTCAACCATATGCTCATGCTACTTGTGCAACTCTTTGCTCATCGAAGCAAGCACAATGCACCTTCCTTGTATGTGATCATCTTGTCACTTTTTCAAAGTAGCTTGTTCCTCATTAATAGCCTCTTCAAGTAACGGTCCAGGAACTGGTTGATTGATCACATATATAATTTGCTTATAGGTTAGGACAAATATAAGTTTTCTCAACCAATCCGTATAGTTAGGCCTCAAACGCCTATTATCATCTTAAATGCTTGTAATAGGGCAGGATTTGCTCATATTATTATATTTCTTCATAAGTTAACAAGATTGTATTAGCATATGTTAAATGTAATTACCACATTGATTTGGTCTTTAATCAAAATGGCACTCCCACTAACTTAGCGGATCCTATACTTTCGTAATAGAAAATGGAGATTCCATTGGGTTGAATCTCAAGTGGATCGATTGAAATCTTATAACTGAAAAACTTTTGTTCATCAATACCCGCAAGCTACACATTGTCTTTCAAGGGATTGATTTCTTACAAGTGAACAAATCTTCTGAGATTCAATCTACTTGGCTTTTAGTAATTCCGGCCTCATGTACATATTGTCATTCTTAGCCTTTCATATTATTTAAGTTAGACCCCTTAGACTAATAAGTATAAAGATTTGAACATTATATGGTTCAGGTACTCATTGTCGTTCTTGACATATAATGTATCCTATACTTGTAACAACTCATGCTTTACAATAATTACAATGAAACATTTTTCAATAATCATTGCTCCATTAGAGAGCCAAAACTTAGTGTTTAACTTGTAAGATTTTTAGGCTTTATTAATTAAAAGTCACATTTTGAACATTATCCATTTTACATACATCTGATGTATTATATATACACTACATCATAAAATTGCCTAAAACAAACTCAAATTCAAAGTATTTGCAACAAAAAAGTATTTTAAATATAAAAATTTAAACCTAATGCAACGTAATGTATAAAAGTGTTGCAAGACTATAATAAAAAGTTAAAATCAAATTTTAAGGAACCAATTTATTAAAAATGTTGCATTATATTGGATCTAATACAATACTTTAATAATAGTGTTCTTCCATTCTCATTAAAAATTGTGTTGCAAGGGAAAATTTATAAAAAAGGGGAAAATTTACAACCTTTGAGTTGGACCCGCCTAAAAATTTTAATTCATCTTTTATTTCCCCCTAATATTTCCCGTTCACACTTTACCTTTTGTTGTTAATTAAAATTTTTTTTGTTCTTTTTATTTTTTTCTTCTTCTGTTCTGATGTATTAACACAAACAAACACTAACACAAACAAAAACTACAACCCCTAAAACTTCCATTTACTCTCAACCAAAACCACGAACCCCAATCTCTTCTTAAAATTTATGTCTTTTCATTGTCTGTTCTTAAATTTTGCTCTCTTTCTAATTAGTAGCATTCCGCCACCGCTGGGTGAGTGCAACGACGACCCTACTATGAAGGAACCATCATCGGCCATTGCAGCACCTCTGCTTCCGCCGCACCCATTATTCTTGGCGATGGAAGTGTTCAGAATCTCAAGAAAAATCTGAGATAGAAGCTTTAAGGATACTAATACGATACCGTATTTGCTTGAATTGACAAAAAAGAGCTGAATTAAACCCTAGCACTGTGAAGCTACACTGTTCACAAACCTCAAAACACGTTGCTATCTCATGGGTTGCAGTGGATATTCAAAATGGTTCACAGCCACCATAACTGTAGCTCTTGTCGCTCTTTCTGCCTCCACTACTATCTCTTGTATCCTTTCTTTCTTTCTCTATCTCTTTGTATTGTTTTATATTTGGTTTTGGGCTGAGCTCTTCTTTCTTTGTTTCAGTTTACTTTTGTAGGAGTCAAAAGCTTTGGATAAAAAGATTCAAGAGCTTGAAATTTCTCCAAATTCTTCCTTGCAAAAATGTTCTTCCAAGAGACAAGGTCGGCCCAACTGGTATTTTCATTTTCCATTTCTTTTCTATCTTTTCCTGTTAAATTTATCTGATAAAATACTATTTAGGCTTTGAGGAAACACAAGTCTCAGAACTTAGAGCAGGCTTCTTATCCAATGGCACCTATTGTTATTGTTCACTCTTGCTTCTTTACCAGGTATTTCAATTTTGCTCCTTTGCTTGTCCATGTGGAAGAATGAATTACTTTGACCTTCAAATAGGAATTTGTTTGATATTTGTTTGGAACAGCGTGTTGAAAGAAATGGTGAAAGAAAACATGAGAGTGGTTAATCAATCACAACTTCAAACTTACTTCTTAACATTTTAGCATTTGCTTTTGAAATTTGTATACCGTTAAAATTTTATTTGGGAAGAAAAATATAAAAATTTGGTTGTTACTGGAAAATGGCAGCAACAATGTTGACCGTGGGTAATGGATTGGTGAATATGTGGTTATGGGGTTCTCTTGTGTATGAAAAATGAATTTGTATCTTGAAAATATTTAGAAAGTCTAAATGTATAGTGTAGAAAGTGACTTTCCACTTTAAGAACACATCATTTATATTGTAACCTCAACTCTCATAATAAATGTCAAATTAAAATTCAATGATAAAACTATTCATAATTCAATGCATGTTAAGGTTACCGGGTGTTAATTTTTCTCTAACACAGTGGCTTTGACTTGTGCTCTCATATTGCAAAATCCCCTGCAAACTCTGTCCAGATATCTTGTATTTGTGTTTTGATTGAATAAATGAGCATGTTAACATGGATTTAGTCATGTTTATGTAGGTTGTTTTCATTTAGTTTGATAATTTTGGTCTAGAATTAAGGATTTGATGTTTAAGATGTAGAAATATACTTATGGTGTTAATTATAGGCAGCTTGCAATTAATTGAATGTGGTGTGTGAAGTTTACGTGAGGGAATGTTAATACAATTAATGCCTTATGTGATGGGAATGAGTTTTAAATTGGGGGGAGTATGGATTTTGTGAATTTAGCACAGTACTTCGAATACTGTAATTGGGTCTGTAAAGTGGTGCTTATTCTGTGGCATTATTGTAATGGCAGGGGTTCTGTTCTTTGACAGGCTGTCCAAGGTCGTTCTATGATGTTTATTGGTGTCGTTTATGCTGTCACATGTGGTCTGAAGCTCCGGTATACAGCTGCAATACACTGTTGCAAATGGACTAGTATTATCTGTGTGGATAATTTTGCCTGTGGCTTGAACACCTCTTCATTTTTTAGCATTTCACTCTCTCTCTCAACAGGTATTTTTTTGATATTTTTTTTTTTTTGCAAATTAGTGGCTTGAAAAATGAATTGGCAAATTTACTGGCAGTGAAAAGGAAAATAAACGGAAAGACAGTAGTGAAAAGTGGATAACACTGCCCATTAATATTATTTTTGATTCATTAAAAAGCCAAACACTAGATTTGGCAAATTTGGCAATTTTAGAGGTATATGACCCGAAAACACAATCAAATAGAAATGATGAATTTGCAGACAACGTTGTAATTTGGGAAGTAGGTTTTGACATGAAACTGACTAAAGTGTCCCCGCATTATAGTTATTGTTCTTCAAGTACTTCTCATGGCTTGGCCATTTCCATTTCTTTTTGAGTGCTATTGTTATTAATATTGATAATTATGATCCAAATTTGAGCAAGTAAGTTAGAATGGATTTGTCAAATCTAATTTAACCTATTGCTGCATATCTGGATTAGTTTTGAATTGATTTGTTACCAATTGGTCTTCGATTTGTTTAGTTGTTGTTGATTAATACCTAAATTGTTCTTTGTTCATGTTGACATGAGCCCCCCGTAGCTGTCTGTCTATCTCTGTTTGGAAACTTATTCCTAGGTTTTTGGAGGAAGAGACTTGTAAATGCCTCTTTCATATGGTGAATTTTTGTTTCTTGGCAATGCAAGGTTAATAAATCCCCTTCAGTCTCATATGATTCGAGAGCACAAAAGAGTGCTGATTGTTTACAGTTGTATGGATACTTGGAATTGTTCAATTTAGCTGATGATAACAGTTTTCATTTATGCTAATGCATTGCTATTTTTCTATTATATTTGAGGAATTAAATACTGAAAAGGTTCTTGTACATCATTTCAGGACTGTCGCTAGCTCAAAGACTCAGATCGATACTGAGCGGACAATTCTTATTAGCATACAAGTTCTCTTTATTGCTTTTCTTATTAGCTATCATTTTAAAGTTAATTGTATGCTTAGAAATGGTATTTTAGAGTCTTTTGCCTGTATTTAATTTTTTAAATGACTTATTGCTATTTGTTTTGTTTTCTATTTATCTTCTTTGTATGTATAAATAGCTTCTTCTTGAAGATGAAATTGATATTCAACAAATCTCAAGTTTTCTCAGTGTTGAACTTGTCTGCACTTATTTTACATTTTACAATACTTTAAAGTTTAGCTTAAGTGATAAGTAAAGATATCATGATTAATTAATGTAAAAAGTATTAAAGAGTAGTAAAATTATAGTGATTTTATAATCAAACTTATAGTGATTTTCTAATTAGACAGGAGAAGATTAACTTTTTATAAAAATATCACTAACAATAATCAATTTTATAACAGTAAATCACAAGTTTTCAAATAAAATCTATTTTATTTAGACAATGTTATTCCTAGATGTTGGGATTA
>CAOJBK015717344.1:0-11335 GCA_948294925.1 Codiaeum variegatum | reverse complement strand
GATTTATTTTGTGATTTATAAGGAAGCCAAAGAAGATTATAGTTTTAGATTTCAAATTAGATTTAGATTTTCTCCTATTTCTTTTGTAATTGCACTGAAATTTATGATAATGTTAAAATGTTTTTAGTAATGTTATGCTTTATTTTGTGTGTTAAATCTAACTTATTTGAATTTTTAAATATCATTCACATTGTGTTTGGTTCAATTACACAGAGAAATTCATTTGTAAATAAATTTTTGTGAAATTAGATTAGTTTTGACTAATTTTATGGATTTAATAAATTAAGATTTCAAATGAATTTTCATTTATACCAAAAAATTTCAGTATTTGTGACGTAATTAGTGACCCATTTTATTTGATCAGTAAATTAGTGATACAATATTTTGGTCAGAAAATAGTCGGTAAATTACCGACCCATATTTTGGTCAGAAATGGGTTGGTAAATTACTGATGCATTTTTTTATCGGTAATGGGTCGGTAATTAATGAAAAATATTACCAACCCAATATTTTATTTTACCGACCAAAAAAATGCGTCGGTAACTACTGACACATTTTTTTGGTTGGTAATGGGTCGGTAATTAATTAAAAATATTACCGATCCAATATTAAATATTACCGACCAAAAAAATGCGTCAGTAATTACTGATCCAATTAATTTAGTCGGTAATATTTAATTTTGTGACGGAAGAAATACTGACCCAATTTTTGGGTCAGTAAATTAAATTTTGGGGTCAGTAACACTGTTTACCGACCCAGAATTAATTTTTCCGACCCAAAATTTGGGTCAGAAAAAAACATTTTATTGTGTAATATGAAAGACTCACTGCCGTAAAATCCTCAAGCAGTTAGACCATTCCTTGCGATGATGCCATGCAACATTCAAGTTGTCTGAACTAAACCACTTTATAATGAGGGAAGAGTCACACTCAAATCAAATGGGGATGAAATTGTACGAATCTGCGAAAGAAATGACAGCCATAAAGGCTTTAAGCTCAGCTTCAAAAGCAAAATTTGAACCCAAAGGAATAGCAAAAGATCCAACTACACAAACATTAGAAGTTCTAAACACACCCCTTATGACAGCACTACCCGGAAAACCATTAACAGCCCATCCGAGTTACATTTAAACCAACCATAAGGAGGAGGTGTCCATTTCACCTCGAGAATAAGAGAGGTTGCCTTAGCAATGCCAACAACTCTTAATCGTTTAAGAATAGCAAGAGAAGTTGTAGAATTATGCATATAACTGCATTTAAAAATTTTTGCTTCTTTTATGAACTTACATAACATTCTAATAGAAACACCAAAAGGAATGAAATTCTCTTTGAAAATAGCTTGGTTTCTAGCCCTCTATAATAACCAAAAGACAGAGAAGATACCAATTTTCAAAAGCACCATTAATTGTGAGCAAAGAACTATCGAAAAAGCTGAGCTAAATAAACTCAAAACTGATGTAAAATTAAGTTGCCAAACCTGGAAAATATTCAGTAATGCATTCCAAAGAACAACAGCATACAGACACGAAAGGAAAATGTGGCTCGTCTCATTCGGGCTAGCAAAACAAAGCCGACAACAAGAGGAAAGAGCCATACCTTTCTACTACAGTATCGACTCAGTAGGAAGGCACTAATGGATCAAACGCCAATAGATGAAATCTCGAGATGGCGGTAGATAATGTCTCCAAAGTTCTCTTCCCCATGCCACCTTAGGAGAGATTCCACGATAAAAGATATAAGTTGTTTTGCAGCTAAATGTGCCATTAGCAGCAAATTTCCATATATAAGAGTCAACAAAAAGGAAAAAAAATCACAGTCGAGTGCAGGTCATTAACAACTTCAGGGAGTTTACAGAGAGATGAAGGTAGGAGCCATGAACTGTTCTACAAAATCTGAAATTGAAGCTTTAAGCAACTTACAAGTCTTCTTTGGAATGCCACATTTTTCAACAATAGTATAGCCTAAGAAATTAGTTGTCCAAAAATTCATATTGGAGGATCGATAAGGAGACCATTGAGAGTGAGATTGTAAATCATTATAAACTTCCTTAATTGAGCACCAAACTAAAGAACGAACATAAGAGGAGCGGGGCTGCCCTTTAAGACTAATGAAACGCTTGCGAAGGAAGGTAAAAATAAAACTATCCAAGCAGCAAACTTTTCAAGCAACACGATAAAGAAGAGCCTTATTCATACAATTTAATTTTTTTCAGCCCAATACTGCCTTCATCTAAAGGAAGAGAGTAGGAATCCCAATTTACACTAATGAGTTTCTTTCTAAAAATGTTTCCAGTCCAAAGGAAGTTACAAATCCTTCTATCCATATTTTTCAAAAGCAAACTCAGCCATTTGTAAATCATGAAAGTATGAAGGAAGGAACCATATACAACTGATTGAATCAAAGTAAGGCAACCAGTCATAGATAATGTGTTACCTTTTTAATTATTGAGCTTACTAATAACCCAGTCAGTAATAGGACGAAGAAATCGAACTCTTGGAGTACCGAGAAAAAAGCAGAACACCCAAATAAGTAAATAGAAGCTTAGCCATCCCCATCAAAAGAACGGAGAGAATTAGCCTAGGCTACAGACAAGGAACTGCTAGAAAAAATATCAGATTTTGACTAGTTAATAAATTGCCCCGAGAGAGTCCCATAATGGTCAAGAATGTGAACCAGCTATTGAAGGTTTACCTTGGTAGCCCGAAAAAAAAACTAGCATGTCATCCACATACAAAAGATGCAATGGACAGGAAGAATATTATTGCCATATATACCAGTTAGAGCTTCAGTACTAAAATAATGAGAAAGAACTCTACTCAAATAATCCTCCACAATATAAAAAATAATTAGGAAAAAAGGATGCCCTTGCCTCACCCCACGTGACACCAAAAAATAACCTCTAGGAGAACCATTAATCATAACTAAGAAGTGAATTAAACTAAAAATAGAATCAAGCAAATTGCAAAAACTATCTGTTAAACCAAAGCATGTTAAAACCATAAGGATAAAGTCCCATTCCATCGAATCAAAAGCCTTTCAAATGTCCAATTTGATAGCTATGTTACTTGCCTAACATCTAGAATTAAGTTGATTGAAATTTTCAGATGCAGCTACAATGCAATCCTATATGTGTGTTCCTTTAATTAAACCAAATTAGTTGCAACTATCAATCTTAGAAGCAATATTACTTAACCTTTCCATAAGAATTTTAGAGATAATCTTGAAAAGGAAATTGCTGAGAATAATAGGATGAAATTAAGAGATTTCATTATCTCCCTTAGATTTAGGCAGAAACACCATAAATTAGAATTCAACCCAGAGAGATTCTACCAGTGGAGTAGAAATATTGAACTGCATAAGTAACATCTTTGCAAATGAAAGACCAAAATTTTTTATAAAAAAGACTTGTAAAACCATCTGGTCCAGGTGCACTGTCAGGATCAAGACTAAAAACTGCCTTTTGAACTTCATCCATTAAGGGAGTTGCCGCAAGAAAATAGTTCTCATCACTCGACACCATAGAAGGAATAAAGTCTCTAACCGATGAAAAATCCTTAGGAAATGGGATAGCTAAAAAGTGATCAGAGTAATACTAAATAACATGAGTTTCAATATCCGAAGAATTCATTGAAAGCTCTCCATCAATCAACAAGGAAGAAAGGGATTGCTGAGATGATCTTCTATACAAAAGGGAATGAAGAAACTTAGAGTTTCTATCACCCTTTTTAAGCTAATGAATTCTGCTCTTATCTTTGAGGAGTGACTCCTGTCTGGTGAGATGAGTAGTAAGTAAACTGTTAGCTTCTAACTCTTTAGCATGCAAGTCTTCTGAAAATCCCATAGATTCAATGTCACTCTAAATCCTCAACACCTCTTTCTTAGCATTGCTAATGAGAAGGTCTAGTTGCCGAAAGTCTCCTTATTCTAGGTGTGCAAATAAGTAAGAAGCAATTTGAGCTTACACATCATTATAAACATAGGATTACCCTACACATTAGTACTCAACCAAAAGTTGGAAACATCCATCAAGAATTATTCATGGGAAGTCTATATAGAGAGAAATCTAAAAGGCCTTGGAACATTTAGTTAATTTTTACAAGAAAGTAGTTAAGGATTATGATCTAATTGATGGCGCGCAAGAGCATTACACCCAATATGCCTCTAATTCTTAAAAGAGTAGTCATTAGCAAAAACTCTATCAAGACGAATATCAACACGAATAGAACCCTATCTGTTGTTAGTCTAAGTAAACAAAGCAGCCTTAGTCTCAAGATAAGAGAGATTACAATTATTCGTAGCCTGCCAAAAATCTCGAAAAGAACTATTGCTTAGAGCCAAGCCCATTTTCTTATGAGCACCAAAGTAAGCATTAAAATCTCCCAAGGCAAACCAAGTTTCATCAATGAGTGAAGAAATATATATCATTTTAGCCTAGAGCGAGCACTTGATCGAAGCTGAGCAAGAAGCATAAATGAAAGAAATATAAGTATAATGATTTTCAACAATAACCAAATGGCCATTTGCTGGCTTAAATAGGCAAATAAATCCATATTCCCCGCTCCAAGTTTATTAGCAATGAGAAACCAGTAGTTTGGAGGAGAAGAATTATTCAAATCAATTGAAGAGAGATCCAAAGACCTCTAATAAGAAGCAAGAATGGAGGAGAAACCAACCATAGGCTCTGTAATACAAATCAATAAAGGATCATGAGCACGATAAAAATTAAACAATGTACGTTGAGTCTTAGGATTACCCAAGCCTCTACAATTCTAGAAGAAAATATTCATCTAAAACGATTTGAAGATGTTTTTGTTGTCAAGGGTCTATTTTCAGTTAAAATTGTAGAATTTTTCTTCCTTAGTTTTTGCTTCTTTTTATTAGTGAATTTTGACAATCTTAAGCTTCAGAAATATCACCCCAAGACTTGTTGCCAATCTCTTACAGTTCCTTCTATGTTGAATATCTCAAATTATCAGCAACGGAGGGACTAAAGGGGGGAACATTGACCTATGTTTTCAAAATTAGAACAAAGATACTGTTGAATTGAGATGCTTTCTGGGAGAAAACGACAACACTTTCCTTTTGTGCCAAGTTGACAGCATGGAAAAAGGAAGGGTTATGAGGTGTTACGTGGGGAGAAATGGTAACGTTTTCCACTTGTGTAGAGTTAGCTTGCAAAATGGCAGTGTTTTAGACTACAAGGGACTGGACTGAGATGATAGAACTTTCAACATCTATCCCCAAAATGGTGTCATGCTAAGGTGAAATGGTGTCGTGTTGAGGTGAAATGATAGCGCTTTCAGTCTCAGAATTATGCACTTCAGCTCGTTTAGGAGAGAGATCATGATGGAGCCTGGACATAACATCCTGAAGTATGCTTTCTTCTCCATTTATGACTAGCACAAGACCATCCTCTAGAGTGTTTTTTCTCCATATCCTAGGGAGGTTGATTAACTTCTTTTGGCTAGGCAATTTTCTTCTCCTCATAGGGATTATATTACTTATAAGAAGAGGGACCATGCCCTATGGCATTACGAGTTTTACAAAATTAAGGTAAGTTTTCATAAATAATGTCAATTAATGAGCCATTGCAATCAAGAATTAGTAAATATCGGAGATATTGATCCAAATCAAAGTCAACTAAGACTCTTGTAAAGTGACCAAAATCACTCTCCATTGTTGCTTTATCAACACATATAGGAGCACCCAGTTGTCATGAAATATCTTAAAGAATGTCATGATCCCATGATTCACATGGTAATCTATAAAATCTAACCTATATTTGGGTCGAGGCAATCTTCTCCTTATATGGATCGAATCCGGGATACCATTGTTAAAGTCGAAGGATACTTAGGCAAATAGAGAGAGAGATCTTTTACTCCACACCTTATCTTTCATAGCACCAGATGACAAAAGGATCTAAAAGAAACCACGATGAAGAGATATGAGCCTCCAATTCTCCCTCAAGTCCAATAGCATAGAAAGCTTATCCTTGAGATTAGAAAGCTGCCATAGGGATTATATTACTTATAAGAAGAAGGACCATGCCCTATGGCATTACGATTTTTACAAAATTGAGGTAAGTTTTCATAAACAATGTTAATTAATGAGCCATTGCAATCAAGAATTAGTAAATATCGGAGAGATTGAGCCAGATCAAAGTCAACTAAGACTTTTGTAAAGTGACCAAAATACTCTCCATTGTTGCTTTATCAACACATATAGGAGCACCCAGTTGTCATGAAATATCCTAAAGAATGTCATGATCCCATAATTCATACGGTAATCTATAAAATCTAACCTAGATTTGGGTCGAGGAAATCTTTTCCTTATATGGATCGAATCGGGATACCATTGTTGAAGTTGAAGGATACTTAGGCAAAGAGAGAGAGATCTTTTACTCCACACCTTATCTTTCATAGCACTTGATGATAAGAGGATCTGAAAGAAACCACGACGAAGAGATATGAGCCTCTAATTCTCCCTCAAGGTCCGATAGCATAGAAAGCTTGTCCTTGAGATTAGAAAGCTGCCATGGAGTGTCTCTTTTGTTAAGGAAAAACCTGTTAATCAATGAATGTTTGCATAAGTCTAAACGTCATTAGTATGTCATCTGATTAATCTTAATCACTTAATAAGAACTAGGAAAAGTCTGTGATGTTGTGTTTCCCGTTTTGATATAAACAATATTGGTTGGTGCTAGAACTACTGCATATGAATGATTCTATTCAACCTATGGCTTGTTAAGGAGAGAAGCCGATTGGAGGGGAAGAGGATAAAAGGTCGTCGGATGATCAGAACCATCTAACTAAGATGCCACGGGTGGTACGTTAGTCGGCGGCTTAGCGTAGTGCTGCTAGGCTTTTTACTATCAAAATTTTAAAATTCTTTAGCAATGTGTTTTTAAAGGTGGGAATTGCAGGTGTAAGTCTTACCTATAAGAACATGTTTTTATGAGATTTTTCACTTTTTAATTATTGACAGATTATGAGTAAGGCTTACACCTGTAATGCTACCTGTAAAAGTTCAAGATATGAGATTTAAAAGCCTTAAAGTTGAGATTGAAAAGGGATTCAAATTTCTAACTTAAAAGAATGAGTTTTAGAGCTTTGGAACGAGTTTTGGGAGGAGTCTTGAAGGTTGGAGATGAACAAGATCGAAGATCCGAAGATTTTTAAAATATTTTATCATCATCTTCTTCTCTTTACTTTTTTACTATCTTAGATCTAAACAAAAGTTCTTTTATAGATTTATTTCCTTTGTTTTTTATTACTATGAGCAGCTAAAATTCTCGTCTAGGATTTAGGATGTAGTTGCTACAATGGATTTTGTTCTTAATCTAATTTAATAGATTTAAACTTTGCATTCAATGTTTTGATTTATTTTGTACTTGAAGTTAGGATTTGACTGGCCATTAAATTCTAGATCTTACACTTTATTTCAAAATTATGAAGATTGACATCTAAACTTAGAACATGGAATCAACTAATTTATGGTAGGTATTACTTAGGGATAAGATTACTCCTGAGATACATTAAACACTAATTTCCATATTTCTTAATGAATTTAATCTGTTGACTAGTATCATAGGAGTATTTACAAAGAATAGATCGGGTATTGGTAAACTGACTCGGGAGATCTTATTGACTTAGCAATGGACACCAAGAGGGGCAAACGGGAGGGAAAGGTGGTATGGGGGCGGGGTGAATTGGTATTTTGAAACTTTTTAAGATTTTTCAATCAAAGTTATCAAATTTTAAGCTTTTAAAAACCTTTTCAATAAAAAGCAAATAATATCACAATGTAAATGAACAATGAACTTAGAACATATGGGAAAATAGGTTCCAAATCACCAAAAGAGAGAGAAGAGAGATTGCTTAATTTATATAGTGGTTCGGAGACTCCTTCTCCTACATCCACTCTCTCAATCAACCAATTAAGGTTCCACTATTTTCAATCGAAGCTTCCAAGCTTCTAGTTCTCCAGCATTTCACCAAATTACAATGATGGATTGAACAAACCAGAACACAAAAGTTTTGTTGTTTACAAAGAATTCAAGTCACAATACTTGATTACAATTGTTAGGCTAAAGATTTTTAATGAGGAAACCTAGCTTATGTTTTCTTAAACTAAAGGGTTTACAATGAAGAACAAATAGTTTAAGAAAATAATGAAGAATGAGCTTTAAGAGTTAAAAACTCAAGAACAAGTGTGTATGATTGTAATAGAATTGTTCTTGAATCTACTTCACTTTGTTTCTAGTGTTGCCTTTAATACTTTAGCCATTTTGGAGCCAAAAATTTGTCTGCAACATTTAAAAAGTATAGTTGACATCATTTCCAACAGATTCTGACAGGTACTATACAGGCGTATAGGCCTTGATCTGTACAGGCATATCAGATTGGTGGATTTGAATTAAATAGTCGTTGGAAGGGATACGACCGTATGGTGACCTGTTGATACAGGCGTATCACTTTTGCCCTAAAATTCCAAAAACTCTTATACTAGCATATGGTTGTATAGAGGTAGTTTTATATGATCGTATCAAAAGTACCATTTGGGCATATGGATGAATTCCATATGGCCATGTCCAAGCTTTCCTGCACTTTTTTAAAACACTTTGATTCTAAAATCAATGTTAGTCAATTCAAAGTGTCTAGGCATATAGCACGATTACTAGAAACATAAGTATGCACAACATACTCCTAGATTACTCATTCAAACATAAAAATCATAATTGTGACAAATAATTTCATTTCAATGAACAACCATACTATCGGTTTTAGAATCATCAAAATTTGGAGGACAAAAGAGCTTTTTGTCTAGCTAAGAAAAATTAGGTCTAGCATTCAAGTGAGAAGAGATAATATAGAGAATCGGTTTAAGAACAATAATATATTGTGCAATGAACCCCAAGTCCTAGGTGGTTCCTATTATTGAATTTCTCCTATATTTGTATTTGTTTATTTTATTTCTTAGTTTTAAAATTACAAACCGACTCGAATTTTATCATCCAAATAACAATTAAATCATTTGCTTGGTACTTGATAATTTTTTCTTGAAAGACAATACTTTTAACCCACTGCTTGTTATAGGAACAATCTGTACACTTGTAAATTTACACCTATCAAGTTTTTGTTCTTCATATATATTTATTTAAAATTATGATCTTCCAAAATCAAAAGAATTTTTTTCTCTAATTTCTTAGATATAGAAATTTGAGCTCTTAACAATAACAAACATCAAAACAATATTCTAATTCATTTACAAGTTTTTAATTTTATGTTAAAACTAAAAACCCAACAAAAACTAATACCTACAAATATTGGAAAATTGAAAAATGAAAAAAAAAAAAGAAGTGAAAATATCAAACAACATATTGAAAATATATAAAATTTAGTGAATAATTGATTGAAAAATTGACAAATGAATAAAAACGAATAAAAACCCAACTGGAAAAATGAGAATTGGGTAAAAAGAAGAAGAAAGAAGAATAATATGGCAAAATTGAAAAAATATCAATAATAAAGTTGATTTTGTTTGAAAATTTTATTTTTTACTAAAAAAAAAGTAAAATGTAGGGGAAAGTACGAAAAACAGACATGTGGTTTAGCGCATTTATAATTTACGGTCTATGTAATTTTTTTGATAACTTAGGATCTATGTTTCATTATATTAGCAACATAAGGGCTTTGCCTAAGACGATATTACTTTCGTCCGACATGACATACATGTGATGGATGATAATTAACGTCACGTCAAATGAAAGTAAATACATTTTTGACATAAACTCTATTTTGTTAATATAAATAAAATACAAACCTTATTGTGTCACAAAAAATTTCACAGATTCTAAATTGCAAAGATGTTAAATTATATTATCCTTTTTTATACTTCACCCTAAAATGTAATCATATTTACAAATAAAAATTTGTTATAGGCACAATATAAGTTGATTGGGTTAGATTAGTCTTGCTTGTAGGCCATTAATTCAACATATTGAATCTGTCCTATGAGTAATTTATTTTTATTTCTTTTAACTTCCTAAATATGATTTGGTCTTGAAATAAAATTATGAAAGTTAAATATAAGTTTTAAAACTAGTTTCTGTTATTAGGGAAGTTCAACAAGTCGAAATGATATTGTGGACTACATAATGGGAGTAATCTTTTCCTTTTAAAATCTCACTAAATTGGTGATAACTTATATGATCTAAAAGATTCAACTATAAGACCTTCCATTTCTCCCATTTTTTTATAGCTCTTAATATAATATTTCATAAAAAAAATTATATTACATTCCTAGTATCGATCATATCGCCTTTCCTTTGTGGTAAATCATTTCAATTTTCACACTAAAGCTAGGAGTTTTGATTGGCTTCAAAATTGTTTATTTGGGTACATATTGAAGTTAGAATTCATTAATTGTCTATCGAACATTTTATCTGTAAAAAATATTGAAGGTTGTGAGATTTATTATCTTGGGGGTTCAAATGTTATATTAAGGTTTAAGTTTATTTGATTTTGTGAACCTTTTCTTCGAAATTACAACTCCTTAGTTGTTATCCTCCATATTTTGATGATTCCAAAACCTATTGTGTATAGGCCTTAAGTCATACGAGCATATCCAGTAGGTAGATTTGAATTAAATAGTAGTTGGACTGGAAATGAACGTATAGTGCCCTGTTGATACAGGAGTATCCATTTGCTCTAAAAATCCCAAATGCCTCTATCCTAGCATACAGTAGTATAGAGTAACCTCTATATGGGCGTATTCACTTTTCCATATGGTCATATGGATCAAGTCCATACAGGCATATCCAAATCAACTTGCACTTTTTGAAAACACTTTGATTCTAAATCAATTGTTAGTTCATTCAAAGGGAAATGTGAGTCATGCAGCGGAAGCCGATAAAACAGTCGTTTTAAATTTTTTAAAGTTAAAATCATTTATTTAAACATTTTTAAACAAACATGTTCATATGCAAGCATCAAACTCTTTGATTAAATCATTTGAGCATTATAAATCTTTTGTTAAAACATTTTTAACATATTGTTCACATGTATATATCAAACTCTTTGATAAAACATTTAAACATTGTGGACCACATTTAACCCATCAACTTGATCTATCAATTTTTTAACAAAAGCATGCAGAATAAATATTTCTAATACCTTTCTCCTTTGCTTTGTTGAGCTCTCTAAGTGTGAAGCCTCTAGTTTTCTCACACCAAGCTTGAGCAAGCTTGAGGTCCCCTTCACTATGATGCAAGACTTGATCCTTGAACTCCTTACGTTGCCCTTTAGCTTAGGTTCAAGTCTCAATTCCAAGTTAGG
>CAOJBK015715537.1:0-10759 GCA_948294925.1 Codiaeum variegatum | reverse complement strand
CTTGGTAATGAGAAGCCTTGAAGCAATGGGAAAGAGAGAAGGATCGGAAAAGCTGGCACCAAGTTGGGAAGGCCCATTCAAGAAGGAGCAAGCCATTGGCCCAACCATGTACAAGTTAAGAACTATAGAAGACAAAGATGTGCCACATACATGGAATGTAGAACACTTAAAATTGTACTACTCTTAATTAAAAATAAAAAGGCATCCTTTTGACTACACAAAACTTAAAGTAGCAAAGCCCAGCTTGACTAGCAAAAGACTCTCCAAGGGGGGTACCAAGCCAAGCTTGACTGGCAAAAGACCCTCCAAGAGGGGTACTAAGACCTTAAGAGATAAGGCATCAAGCCTAGCTTGACTGGTAAAAGACCCTTCAAGGGGAGGCACCAAGCCCAGTTTGACTAGAAAAAGACCCTTTAAGGGGGGTACTAAGTCCTCCACAGATGAGGCACCAATCCTAGTTTGACTGGCAAAAGACCCTCCAAGGGTGGCACTAAGACCACTAGAGATGAGGCACCAAGCTTAGCTTGACTGGCAAAACACCCTCCAAGAGGAGTACCAAGCCCAGATTGACTTGCAAATGACCCTCCAAAGGGGGCACTAAGACCTCTACAGTTGAGGCACCAAGCCTAGATTGACTGGTGAAAGACCCTCTAAAGGGGGCACCAAGCCTAGCTTGATTGGCGAAAGACCCCTCCAAGGGGGGCATGGTGTGAAGAAGACATCAAGACTTTAAGGAGCCAAGGATGACATCGAAACATAACGAACCAAAGGTAAGGAGGACCCAAGGGAAACCTGGAACCTTAAGGAGCTGAGGGTGGCACCAGACTCCAAGGCGACACCAAATCCGAAGTAGTCAAGACTAACACCAAGACCTTAAGGAGCCAAAGAAGACTAAGTCCAGCCTACACTTACAAAAGACCCTTTAAGGGGGGCACTAAGTCTAGCCCAGAGTAGCGAAGGACCCTTTAAGGGGGGCACTAAGTCCAGCCCAGAGTAGCGAAAGACCCTCCAAGGGGGGCACTAAGTCAAGCCTAGACTGGCAAAATTCCCTCCAAGGGGGGCCACCAAGCCAACTTGATTAGAAAATAACATGACAAGGAAAGCACTGAAGCTTAGACTAGTCAGAATGCTAAACACAATTTAAAAGACAAGAGACCTAAGAAAGGTCCTGTAACATAAACGAAATAAAATTACAATGCTAAGTGAAGCCTGGGGTATGCTCCATTTAAAGGCAAGCAAAAATAAGACTATAAGATGGGAATAGAAGAAAAAATGGATTTCATTAAATCAAAGAATGGTGGATAAAATATTATAGCAATCATAATGGTTACAAAAAAATTTTACAAGTTACAACTACATAAATAATTAATAATACAAATGAGGAAGAATAACCTTAGTGAGGAATCTGGGAAGAGCTAGCTCCTTGGTTTGAAGCCTGGATTAGAGCATTGATAAGCAGTTGGTCCTTAGAATCTGAGTCTAAATGGCTGGAGGAGGGCAATGTGAGAGGGTTCTTTAGTTTGCTAAAAGAGCAGTGTACTCGATCCAGAAAGGAGAGATCAGGAGTACCCATGCCATCAAGATATTCCTAAAGTTGGATATCTGGAATAACTCCCTCTAACGGTAGGGGATTAAAATGAGCCTTCGCCTCGAGAAACTTTTCAAAGACTAAAGCTAAGGCCCTTCTATACTACTCTACCCCCATCTGGAACACTTCGACACTATGCCATCCCTTGAAGAAGCAGGATTTGGTGAATTTCTGAACCTCCCCTCGTAGAAGCTATGGCATCTTGTCCACCAAGGCCACCATCTTCTCTACATAGATGTCGGTAGCCTCACTTGAGTTTCGAGCTTCACTAGCCACTTTCTATAGGCGCTCCTCAAGCTCAGAATTATCTATCTCCAGACCCATGGGTTTCTGCCTCAGGAATTTATTGGTAGACTCTATGTCTTGATATTTCTCTTGGAGAGATTTTAGCTCTACGGCACGAGCCTCTAAGGCTTTCTTCTTAGTTGAAAGAGCTTCATCCTTCTCCTCAAGAGCTTTCTGAAGTAGGGCCACTTGCTTCTCTAGCATAACATTGGAGGTCCGAGTAGTCTCCAAGTCATTGAGTAGTCCCTCTAGATGAACATCAACCTCCTACAAGCAATAAGAGGTTGAGAAAAGGTGTATATATATATATATATATATATATATATATATAAAGAGAGACAGGAAAATGAAGAAGTCAAACCTTCAAGGCATGTGCAGCCTAATCACTGGAGATGACTAGGTGCAAAGGACCTGAAGAAACATCCCCAGTAGACTGAACAGGCATACCTTGGGGTAATTCAGCAGACAAGTTCCTTTCATAAGCAGAAGGGATAGGGAGGGTCTCACCACATATGTCTATGTACACCTTTCCATCCATGGTGGGAACTTCGACTGGCCTCCCAGCTTCGATGACCCCTTCATCTTCAGCTGGCAAAGCAAAAAATCTACAAACTTCTCAATAAAGCCCCTAAGGTCTGGTTCAGCTTTGATGGTCATAAGGGCCAGAGACTGATCTACTCCATGAACCTCAGCCGCTTGCTGAAAAGCTTCAAAAGACTGCGAAAGCTTGAGAAGAGACTTCATAACCCCACCAGCCCCCTAGGTCTCCATCATCTCTCTTAAGAAAGCAGCCTTAACCCTAAATAGAACCGAAGTAGACTGAGTACTTACTTTAGCTCCACCAACTAGACCAATTAGAATGTCCCCTGTAAATAAAATCACAGCAAAGTCAGTATAAAAAAAGAAAGAAGAAGGAAGCCCCTTTTATACCTTAAGGAAGCACTTTAGAAGGAGGCTGGGGTGGAGGAGCTCGAGTCAGCACCTCTTCCAAAACCTTTGTAGTTTTGACCACCTTAGATATGTCCTCAAGGGTGAGGATGCTCCACTATGCCAAGTTCTAGACAGCCTTAAAAGGCTGATGTTTAGAGAAACCCTTGTACTGTTGTGACAGTAGAGACTCGTCCTTCACCATGTGGACGTACTAGTAATACTGGCTGGTAAGCTTGTGGAAAGACCGCCGATTGAGGGCTATCTTATCTAGAAAACTCAGGACCTCTCCATGCACATGGATGAAGGCTGTATGGTCCCTCACAAGCCTATCCACTACGTCACTTTAGATGTTCAAAAAGTGCCTCCGTGACCTTCCGAGCCAGAAAGGACCCTCCTCCACCAGAACCTAGGCATCCTTGACCTTCGCAGGCCCCTTGCGAAGCCTCTTGAGTTTCATTCCCTCAGCCCCTCCAGCAGGCTCGACAATGTTGATGGACCCTCTCTTTTGAACCAGGGTACATCAGCAGACTCCTTCCCGGGAAGCTCATCCATTGCTATATTTTCGGGATCACCCCCAGTAGGTCTAGCTACTTCCTCACCCTCGTCATCAATAGCAACCAGGGCCAACAAATCACGCTCAGAGGAGGAATCCAAATGCTTCTTCCTAGCCCTGAAGTTCTTCAAGTATCGGTACATGAACGCCTCCACATTCCAACTCCTTGAGGCGATGACAACTTGATTTTCCTCAAGGGTTTGCATCCTCAATAACCTAGTCCTAAAACATCAGATGGGCAGGATGACCTTGTTGTTGACGAGGCAGATTGGGAGGTTTGCCTCTGGAAAAGCCTCCACCATGGACTTTGCAACCTCTTTCAGCATGGCCTTAGCCTTCTTATCCACTAGAGGCGCTGCAGATAAGTCAAAGGTTAATACAAGGAAAGGGGAAATAAAAATTAACACAGAGTGAAGGAGACTTACCAGAAGACCTTTGCAAGTTGCGGGGTAAGGAGTAAGATCAGTCAACATAATGAAGGAAGGAGGAGCTCATTATAAGGCCTCGGTCGAAGGAGCGATGACAAGAGGCAAGAATTTGAATCCCTCAGGAATTAGAGACAGTTAGATTCTTTTCTAACTTCTCAACCCTGGGCACTCCTCTGTATTCACCAGTGAACCCAAAACCCACCTGCCCCTTCTTGAAAGGCTTCAGCACCTCCACAATAAAGAATTTATTCTTCCAATCATCAACCTTATTTTCTTGGTTCCAAATAAGGTTCGTAGTGGTTTCTTCTAAAAGCACTATATATAGGGCTTGTTGGATATAGAGAGGTTGAAGAAGGCCTGGAACATCTTGGCATTAGGATTGGAAATACCCAGTACGCAACAAACCAACTCGAAGTAATAAAGATCTTTGATCAAGTTGGGCGTCAACATCATGGGGTTGACTTGGAAGTACTCAAAGTATCTTCAGAAGAAGGGAGAGGAGATAAGAGAAAGCCCCTGGTTAGATGATCATAGTACCATACACAATCTTACTCCCCCTTGGGTAACTCAATCGTCATGTTGGTTGAGAAGATCCTAGCCTCCAAAGAAGGGTGATTGATGTATATGTACCCAGACATACAGTCTATGTTCTCGCTGAATGACCCAAAATTAAAAGCCATAGTAGTGATGTCCTTCATGTTTGGCCTCTCTGTACTGTTCAATTAAGAGAGAGAGTCTTAGGCCTTGCTTTATTTTTGTGCCTTCTCTACCTCTAGGAAGTGTTTTTTTTTTTGCTTCTATAGGGGAGCCATAGAGATGAACAGGAAACAAAGAGGAAAGTGGACAAGAGAAAGTGAAGAAAGCAAGGGGAACGAAGAACAGAGAATAGAGAAAGAACGCAGGAATTATCAGAAAATGAATAATGACAAAGAGAACGGGCTTTTATAGACATCCAGGAGGCATTAAAGTCTAGAACAAAATGTCTCAAACCAGTAACTTTTCAAGTCTTAATTACTCATCATGAATGCATTGAATGTCCCACTACGTGGAAGAAAATAATTGGTAGCCATAAAGGCGATGTTATATAGAAGAGTGTATCAGTCTTGTTTGAATAAGGCAGAACGTCGCATCTGGAGCAATGAAGAGTCATGTCTGGTCGATTTAGGAATGACACAAACCTCTTGGCACTAATCCATTTGAAATTCAAAATCGCCCGCTCAAACGAGGGGCATTTTTACACCAAGTTTAGTGCACATCCCTCAAGCACTCTTTGAGTTATGAGCCTTCGAGTGCTAACACTAATAGGGGACTACTGATATGGCCTTACCTCAGTATGGTTCGACACAAGCTAAGGGTTCACAGTTAAATCAAACCTTGCAAGTGCACTAATCACTCCCTGAGACTTCGAACCTACAACAAGTTTGGCCTATTAGCCTTCGGGGTTCGGACATCTGACAGAGATAGCTGACAGGCTCACTCATCAACCCTCCAGTCATGTCACAATCCCATCATGGGTACTTGATAACCTACTCCAAGTGGACACGTGTCCCAACTATAGGGACTTAGCCCTATAAATAACATTCAGAATACCTCATTTAGGTAAGTTTTACACATACAAATCATAGTTCCATTTCTGAGAGCATATGCTTAACTCCTCTCTAGTTATTAACTTGACTGTTGGAGGGTTATCGCCAGACAAGTGTCCGGCCACCCCTGATCATCTCTGTCTTGTAGGTTGACACAACCAAACTAGAAGAGTTCTATTCAAACTACATGATAACGTATCACGCATCAACATTGATCTTCACAACTCTAAAATCTAGTGGTTCCTAAGTTTTCTCAAATGCTCTTCTACTGACAGATGCTTCATTTCTTCATATAAAATTCAAATTGTGTGTTACTTCTATTATTTGGGCTCTCTGACATGTTGCTAAAGGATCAATGACAACTTTGTTGAAGAGAACACCGTTTCTTTATTTCTAGATAGCCCAACAGAATCCTACAATTCTTTTGATATCATCATCACTTCCTCTGCTCTTTAGCATTTTGGTCATGTCGTCCCACCAATCTGCAAAAGAACTTGGAGGGCTAGAGTTAAGATTTAAACCCCAAAGGGATGCAAACCAGGCTGCTTTAGTTGATGGGCAACTAAAAAATATATGTTCCACTGATTCTAAAGCAGCTCCACAAATTTCACAGATAGGAGATTCAATAATTCTCCTTTTAAAAAGCTTATCCTTTATGGGAAGAATAACTCTAACCGCCTTCCAAACAAAAACAACTAGCTTTGGGGAAATGTTTTGATTCCAAATGGACTTCCAAAATTCCTTAGGTCTTGAGAGTGATGAGCTTGGGGAATTTTGAATAATGTGCTCCTCGTTGCTACTTACAAGAAGATGGTAGGTTGGTCTAACAATAATTCTACCTCTTCTATCCTAAAACAACAACCATTCATCATCTTTTACCATACTTCCTATAGGGAATTTCTTAATGTACAGAATTTCCTGTGTTGAAAAATATAACAAAATAGCTGTGATTCATTCCACCTCCTGTTGGGGGTCATCAGATCAGAAACAATATAAGGCCACAAATAAGAAGGCTTAAGATATTGAATTCTATAATTTTTTATACCAGGCACCCAAAGATATTTCCAGACATAAGTTCTAGCCCTATTATTAATGTTTTTATTAGCTCTCTCAGCTAAGAATTATCTCACTTCCATTAAACTCATCCATCCCTAAGAAGGCCTACAACTCATCTTAGCATCCCAAAAACTTCTTTTTGGGAAATAGATAGCTTTGATATACCTTACCCACAGACAATTAGGCTTTTCCAAAAGTTTCCACCCCTATTTCATAAGAAGAGAAGAATTAAAGAGCTCAAAGTCCCTATAGCCTACTCCACAGTTTTTTGCTTTTGTAATATTTTCCCATCTATCTAGATCCACCCCTCCTCTATCTTTACATCGATTCCACCATAACTTTGCAACCACACGGTTTAATTTTTTTTGCAATGCTACTAGAACTGACTTTATCATGACAATTCTGCCAATATAAGACAATAAATTAGACTTTCAAGATTTTATTTTTTCCATTAGTCTTTCTAATACAAAGTTTAGTGCTTGAGATTTTGACCTACCCCATATATTAGGCAAACTAAGGTACTTTTCCCCATTCTCCAATTAATCAGATTTTACATAATCTGGAGTGTTTGAACTAAAAAGAATAGAAGACTTATCAAAATTAACTTTTTGACTCTAGGCAGCCCTATAAAGATCAAGAATGTTTTTAAGTTTTGAAGCTCCTCTCTGCAAGCCTCACCAAATAGCAACATATCATTCGCATACATCATGTGAGTGAGGGTGGGACTAAATCTATTGAATTTGAAGACTTTAAGGCAATCCTATGTTTTGTGTGAAATTATATATATTTCTCCTTTACATTTAAGTTAATTTATGTCCAAAAATTGTGTTTGATGTGTTTGTTAAGTGCTTTTTATAGAAAGATGGGAAACTATGCAAAAACACAGTTATTTGATAAAAAAAATTGAGTTCATAAGCGAATGAAATAGCTTGGAGCAATTTTTGGAGGCTTTTTGGAGGATTTTATATTAGGCACAGCCCTTGCCTGGGACTTCTAGGCTGTGCGCTGACCCGTGCCGATTTCTGAACTGAGGGCTTGAAGAATTTATATCACGCACAGGCCATGTGAATCCTCTATGGATCCGTGTACAACCCCATGGCTATTACTATAACAAAACAGGAATGGATTCGGGAGAAACAAAAAGATGCACGGGCTAGAATGTCGTCTGCTTGGGGCCATACACACACTAAAATAGGGCCGCGCATGCTTCCAAATCAGTATAGGAAAAGGAGTTTTTGTGCAATTTAGATGTCCTAAAACCTAATTTTTCACTTTATAAAGAGTGTTGTTGATACCTACAATGAGAGAGATCAACCAAGCCATTCTAAACAAGTTTCTTGAGAGAGAATTAGTTTAGAATCAAATTAAAATTACCTTTTAAGTGTTTGTTTTCATTGTTTTTTGCTATTATTCATTAATTTAGTTCTTGTTAAAGATTAAAGTTGAATTTTTGCCAAGAATTTTGAGATTTTACTGCACTTTAATTGAGGTTTTCTTTCTAAACTTTATTCCTTTAATTCCTTTGAGTTATTTTTGTATTAAGGAGATTAAGCATGATTTCTCTTAGAATTATTGCTGATATGTTAGGAATCAAATCAATCATGAGCTAAATTCATTGTTGTCTAGAGATTGAATCATGAATAGTCTTGATATGATTAATTATTATTAATTTGGTTAAACTTTTGCTTAATTGAATTGAATTAATTATAATAATTGATTGCCTGATCACCAATTAATTAACTTAGGGTTTGGACGATGGAGCGAGAGTGGAAGTCTAAATTCAAAACTATTCAATTTGGATTCTAAAACGAATTAGAATATAAGTTTTAGTCTTAACTCCTTTGATTGATGCATGTTTTCTTTAGATTACTTCTAAGAATGCGATAGCTAGTAACGTAAGCTCTAATTGAATGATTGCATTAAGAATTGGAGAGTTAAACCTAATTAATTGAATTAACAGTACAAAATCATAATGGAAAGACTATGGATTGTCAATTTCTCTAAACTTGTTTACATTATTGCATATTCATTAAATTTATTGTTTGATTAATTCACTTTATTTTTCAAATCAAAACCAAAATCTTCTTTTTAATTTACTTGCACTTTTAAAAAACAAAATAATAAAGCTTAGTAAATTCTAGATCCTTGGGAGATAAGACATTGGTTCTCATTACTTTCTATGATAGCCCGTATACTTGCGGTTGCTATTTGTTAGTTTATTTTTAGGCGAACAAGTTTTTGGCATCGTTGTCGGAGATCTAGACAAAGATCTTACAAGGCATTATTACTTTGTTGCTGTGATTAATTATATAGCTTTTAGTTTGATGCTTTCTTTTTATTTTCTTTTTATTTTTTGAACAGGAGAATATCTCTTGAAGGAAAACTTGTCCCTTTTATTGATAACATGCACATAATAGGACTGGAGAACAAAGTCAACACGAAGGACCCACCAGCAATTCAGGATCCACCTATAGACGACAGGGAGGTTGAGATAGTAGATCCATAAAACCAAGGTAATGGGCATTGAGTTAACCCATCTAGCATCATGGCTGAAGAGAAGAGACTTATGAAACAGTTTGCTAAGCCGATAATTGGTACGACTACTTATTGCATCCACCAAGATACGACAATAAAGAATTATGAGTTGAAATCTATCCAATATAATATGCTATCATCGTTTCATGGGATGGCCAATGAGGACCTTCTTAACTTCATTCATGATTTTTATTTGGTAATTCAGACTATCCCTCTTCAAGGACTGAATGAGGATCAATTGAGAATGAGGTGTTTTCCTTATACTTTGAAAGACGCTACTAAGACTTGGTTAATGACTTTGTCTTCTAATTCTTTGACTATGTGGGAAGAGGTTTACAATAAATTCATACATAAATTTTATTTCTATCAAAAGTCTGTTGAATATTAAGGACTAAGAATGCTACATTCTCTCAAATGGAAGGAAAACCTTTTTATGAGGCATGAGAATATTTTAAGATGCTACAAATTCAATGCCCACACCATCACTACCCTTTACATTCTTTTGCTGGGAATCAGTTCCAAGCATTTCAAACAATTGATAAGCCTCATCAGGGGTAACCTTACTCATGGAACCTCCAACTGTATTATCAATTATCCTTTGGTTAAAGCCCATCATAAAAGAATTAATTCAATACTTGCAAAGGATAGTGATGATGTGGGCATTGAATTTGCAGCATCTTAAAGCGTTCTTATGCCTCATGGAAGGGCTCACCCTCCATCTATGTAAAAATAGCAAGCTTTGTATTTAAATCTACAGTCTTTTAGTGGGAGTAAAATTTTTACATGAATTTATTGTAAACCTCTTCCCACATAGTCAAAGAATCAAAAAGCAATGTCATTAACCAAGTCTTAGCTGCATCTTTCAAGGTATAGGGAAAGCACCTCATTCAGACCTTGAAGAGGAATAGTCTGAATAACTGAGAAAAAATCTCGAATGAAATTAAGATGGTCCTTATTAGCCATCCCGTGAAACGACGACAGCTTATTATAATGGATGGATTTTAGCTCATAATTCTTTGTTATCGTGTCTAGTCGGATGCAAGAAGTAACAATACCAATGATCAGTTCAGTAAATTCTTTCATAAGTCTCCTCTCTTCAGCCATGATTCTAGGTGGATTAACTCGGTTCCCATTACTTTAGTTTTATGGATCTGCTACCTCAACCTCCATATTTTTTACAGGTGGATCCTGAATTGCTGGTGGGTCCTCCGTGTTGTCTTTATTCTCAGTTCTGATCCTGTGCACATTGTCAACAAAAGGGATAAATTCTCCTTCAAAAGATCCTCTCCCATTCATAAAATTGGGAAAATAAAAGAAAATAAAAAGAAAAAAAAACTAAAAGCTATGAAAATAAACAAAGTAATAACACCTTGTAGTATCTTTTCAGATCCCTAGAAACGACACCAAAAACTTGTTCACCTCAAAATATGCTAACAAATAGCTACTGTAAGTATACGGGTTATCGTAGCACATGACGAGACCATTGTCTTATCTCCCAAGGATCTAAAATTTATCCAGCTTTATTATTTTGGTTTTTAAGGTGCAATTGAAATTAAAAAGGAATTTTGAGTTTTTATTTGAAAAAATAAATAAATTAACTAAGCAAATAATGAATTTAATGAATATGCAATGATATGAACAAGTCTAGATAAATTGACAATCCATAATCTATCTTTTATGATTTTGTACTATTAATTCAATTAATTAGGTTTAACTCTCCAATTCATAATGCACTCATTCAATTAGAACTTATTCTATTAGCTATCATATTCATAAAAGTAATCTAAGAAAAACATGC
>CAOJBK015713376.1:0-13510 GCA_948294925.1 Codiaeum variegatum | reverse complement strand
CCCATTGACGAAATAAAATCAACCAGTAGAAAACTTAAGATGCGATCATTCAACAAATCAAACCATCAGGAGTTGACATAGTTGTTATAGCAACAAATGGACATCAACAAGACAAACCCAAGTTTAGAAGTCTAGAATCACCAAGAAACGATGAAAAGAATCCAAAAAGGATATAATCCTCAATAAAAATCCTCACTTAGAGAATATTGCCAAAATTAGCCATAAGCAGTGATAAAAGAGCCAAAAAACTAAATGAACTCAACACCTAACCACTTCACAAAACCAATATACCTAATTACCACCATTTAGACCAAAGCCAACTACAAAAGATAAAAATCACAAGAATCAAGATAATCTTCAACACTAGCTCAATCATAATAGGATCAAAGATATCATTCTATAGGTTGATTACAATCTTAATACCTGGAATAACCCAACACCACACCACAATAATCAATCCTAGAAGCACAAAAAATCAAATAAAGATCAAGATTTTTGCCTAATCATCAGAAAATGAGAATCTTGAATCTCATAACCATGCACAAGATCATCAAAATGGTCAATGTTGAAAGATAAGGATTCAAGGGCATGATTTTTCATCTTACAATTAGAAACTTTCAATTTGGAAAGAACTAATCTAATGGACAAATTTTCCAACAAGAAATATAGAAAAGCAATTAAATTTTTTACCTTTTCTCAAACAAACATGATGAATAAGAGAATAAGAGGGCAATGAACTCACAAAGGGAGCAATATATGAGAAATAGGTCATTGAAAACTCATCACCAGGTTAAATGACCTTCGAATGATTCTTATTAGGGCTGCCAATGTCAGTGCTTGATGAAGACTTACCTAAAGGCCCAGAGCAAGAAGGTTTAGCTTTAAGGCAAGAAAGCTTATCACCTTCAGAAATAAAGGGCCTAAGCCCATCAAATCCAATAGCTAAAAAATCTCCCATAAAGTCAAATGAGGGATTGTGATCCTTTGTACATGCAGAACAACTTTTGATATTTAATAACCTACATGCCTCACCCATTTTTTCATGATTAATCGCCAAGATAGGGGAAATTAACTGGATGCTCAAAATTTTAAGAGAAATACATGAGTCAAGGGTCATATATCCATTCATGGGGAAAACATTAGAGTCTCATAGTTAATGGAGTTAATTTTAGAGATACTACTGCTTGAATTTCTAGACAAGGCCACTTCGATCATTAAAATTTCTCCATCAATTTTATAGGATTGATAGCTATAACAATAATATTGCATGAAGAATTCTCATCATAAGAGAAAGGAACTTCCATAACATTGATGGTAAATACTAAACCTGTTATGTTAAGCTTTGTTGAACCATTGAAATTTTTAGGCGATGAAGTAGAGATTAGGATTTTGGCCTCAACAAAAATTTTCTTCACTTTAGTAATAGAATTGACGTAAATAAATTTCCCCCATAAGGACCTAATATTGCATAATACATTATTACACCAAGTAAGTAAGGGAATACCCTCATAACAAATCCAAAATAGTCGCTTTGATATTGCATCTGAGGTTTCCCATTTTTTCACAGATATGAACCATTAAGAAAACCAATCACCCACCAGTAGCCAATGTTTGATCAAGTTTCTCGTCACTTTTAAATATGAGGACAAGTAGGTTGAACCCCATAAGTCTAAAGGAAAATCCATCAAATCTGTTAGCTATGGAGCTATTGTCAATCTTTCCAATACAAATGGGGAAATGAGAATATGCCACCAACGAACTCTTTAACTAGTCATCATTTTCATGTAATTCATGGAATATTAAAACACTAGTGTAGGCGTTCTGATTCGACTTATGATTAGCCTCAACATATAGATTTAAAGATGAGAGTTCCTATGGAAAACTCACTTCATTATCATACCAGACCTTATTAAACATAAGGAAAATTTTTCCAAGCCATGATTTGCTTAGATTAGCAATGACAAGTTTTACTTGTTCACTATTACACATTCGAACAAATTAGAATCTTCAGCTAGTTTTACTTAGCTTGTTTGGAATAAACACTTTAAACACCTTCCCAAATATTTCAAAAATTCACGAAGCCCAAAAAGTGGCCATGATGGAGGGAGATTTTTAACAAAGATATTTGTAAAAGGATGGGATTGATTAAGTCTGAGGTTGAGAGAAAGGGGCTGGGTAGAACATGTTTGCGGAGGTTGATACAACATGAATTTATGATTTAATCAAATAATGAGAAAACAAGGAATTGAGGAAGGAGAGGGCTCAAGTATAGGATCAAGACAAAGTTCTAGGTGAATCAAGAGAAAGAGAAAAGGGAGGAGGGTTTATGTCTATAGGGTAAGTGAATTAACATTTTCAAGAAGTTAATTAAAAGGTTTAAGGCTAAGGAAGAGTGGCTGACGAGGTTGAAGGATAAACGTCTAGAAAGGGGCTAAGGATGCTACGACACTACATCGTTCAACAGAGAGCGACGCTAGGGTTCTTTTCAGCAGAGAGCATCGCTTCATAAGTTGTTGCATTATTTACAAATTGTACATAAAAAAACTTAAGATATTTCTCGTAATTACATAATCTACTTTCCAGGAAATATAATTTTTGAAAAGTAGACTTCCTGAAAATTATTTATATACTACTTTATTTAAAGTGGATTTTTATTTTTTTTAACTTTCGTTAATTTTTATATCTCAATTCAAAAAATTAAATTTCCTTAACATCATATAAGGACATTTAAAATTCAAATCAAAAGCTAAAAATTATTTTGTTTCTAAATTTTTAGTATTTTTTAAAATGAAAAAGCATGTTGAAACCGTTGATAGTTGCTCCAGCTGATTCTAACTAGGTTTGTACCAACCTAGCAACCTCATCAGACGATCCCACTCACTAAACCTTTATTGATCATAAAAGAAAGAATAGTACATCAATGGGAACTTTGAGTAACACAATCCCTTACATAAGATATGATCATGAACTAAATGAGTGAGAGCTTATATCTCTAACAATTTCTCTAAGCCCCTTAAGTGCTTTTTCTTATTTCTTCTAAGTTTCAATTAGATCTTCTTCTTTTTTTTCTAGTATGAATTTTTTTTCCTAAAATGAGTGAATCTTTTATTACATATTTATTTCCTTCTCATTTGGTAGGTGAGTAATTATGGAGGGATCTAGTCCAAGTAAAGAGATTGTTAAGCTTAGTGATAGTATCCAGTTTCTTCAACTGGAGTCTAAGGCATAGAAGGCTTTGGAGGTTGTAAGTCTTTTCTTGATTAGCAAAATCATAAATGATACAAAATATTCTCTAGAAACTTTGTGCTCAATTTTATTGGGTATTTAGCATCTTAGAGAAGGTTTTAAAGGGCTTGCAAATAATATTACTAATATATTTCGCTTACGGTTCTTTAGTATTGAGGATAAGAAGAAGGTTAAATAGGGGATTCCATGGAATATTCATAAAAATATGTTTATCCTTCAAGATTGAAAGCCTGATGTCCCAATTAGGGATATGGTTTTTGATAAAGAAAGATTTTGGGTACTGGTCAATAACTTAGCATTAGATCAGATGACAATAAATAATGCCAAGTTCATAGGAGACTCCATCTTTGCATGGTTCATAGAGGTTGATATTACATTAAAGGATGCAGACTATCCACATCTAATTTTAAGAATTAGGGCCTGAGTTGACATTGCTAAGCCTCTATGCTGGGGTTTAAGAGCAAAAGAGTGGGATTCAAAGACTTGGATTTCCTTTTTATATGAACATCTATCTCTATTCTGTTAGATGTGTGGGATGTTAACCCATGTTCCTACTAAATGTAAGATGTCTCAAGAAGAATTTGAAGTAGCTCGTAAGGAATTCAAGCAGTATAGACCACGATTACATTCAAAAGTAAACAACAAGATCAAGAAAAAGAAGGCCATTTTTAAGGTGTTTGAAGATGATAGTAAGGCTGAGGTTGAAGAAGCACATGGTGATATGATTCAAGCAATGCGTGTATATAATACTCCTTTGCACAAGGAAAAGATGAATAAGTTGACATGGAGAAAGACTCAATGAGTTCATCTGATTGAGGGACTCTATGTGGACCTAATTATTAATCCTGGTGAAGGGAAGGGTTACGTGGAAGCATTGGACATGGAAAAATACCAAGTTAAGTCTAAATCCAAAGTATATAAAAGAGATTATGGGGTCCTTTTTTGTAAAAGAAGAGAGTGATTATTCTCTTGATTTGAGAAAGAAAGAAGAGACTTTGGTGGGGAATGATGAAAAGGTGTTAGTTGTAGTGGCTCTAGAAAAGGTGGAGTTAGCACAAACAAGAGATGGGGGAGGAGGAAAGCAATCAGAGATTAGTAGAAACATGGAAAATTTGAAAAGTCTGTCATTGGAAAGTTAATCGTAAGAAATATTTATAGGTGAAGTTATCAGGAATAAGGAGGCAAGTGGAATTAAGAGAAAAGATATTGATATTGATTTAGCCCCTATGGAAGAGTATGCAACTGGGCATTATCTTGGACATGTCCATCTAAGAATGAAGGTGCAAAGGACTACTTTGGGCCATCTTAAGGAGGAAAGTACCACAATTAGGGTAGAGTCTTAGTAAAACTTACATGATTAGTATTTAGTCATTAGTATGGGTTTGGATATCTATAATTATAGTCCATCCTAGATTAAAATTAAATAGGGAAGCTCGAGCTTGTCAAATAAAAAGTCTAGTTCAAATAACAGGAGGAAAAGAGGGACAAAAGGTGTTAATAACAGAGGATGGCTTGGTTATCAATGTTCAAGATGTGAAGGTATGTTATGATGGTTCTTAATCAAGAAATGTTGATCTAGGTAATATTTCATCAAAAGGCACTGGTGGCTCACCTAAAGCCACCAAATCATAATGATTGCTTTATGCTAGAATTGTCAAGGTATGGGAGGAACCTTGACAATTCATTATCTTAAAATAATAATCTACTAATATCACCCTTCTATTATTTTTATTTTTGAAACAAAACAAAATTCATCATACTTGGAGAAACTCATACTGATGTTGAATTTTAAGGATGCTATTATGTAGATCCTTAGGGTATAGGGGGTGGTATGTTATTATGGTGGACTAACTTAGTGGAAATACAGATTTTAGAGGCTAATTCTCATGAAATTCATGGTTTTTCTACTAGGATGGATCCTAATATTAGATTGTGTCATTCTTTTATTTATGGGGATCCTTCAAGATAGAAAAGGCTAAAAGTTTATAAGGAATGGAAGTCATTTATGCCATCATAAAGAAGCCCTTGGGTTTGTTCATGGGATTTTAATGTTGTTAGTAACCCATTAGAGAAGAGAGGAGGAAGAACTATTATTGAAGCTTCCATATGAGACTTTATGGGATGCATGGAGGATTTTGATGTTTTGGATATTAGTTTTTAAGGTCCACCATACACTTGCTATAATAAACATGCTTTTGATAGGTATATTGCACAAAGAATTGATAATGTTTTATCTAATTTGGCATGGAGGATGTTGTTCCCTAATGCTATAGCTGTTCATGAAAGTTTGAGTAGTTCTGACCATAGATCCTTAATTTTGAATTTGGATGGGCGGAGATAGGTCTTTAGTGGAGGATTCCAATTTGAAAATAAATGGTTTTTGCATCCATATTGGTCTATGATGTTTTCTCAACTTTGGGAAGGAAAAGGTTCATCCAGAAATTTAAGTTAGTTTAAAAGTAAACTAAATAGATGTGGGCAAAAGATGAAGAGGTATAATAGAGACGAGGTTGGGAATTACCTTGAAAAAATCAAATTGATCACATATAATCTAGAATTGCTATATACCAAAGGGATAACTGAGGAAGACAAGGTGTAAGAGTGGAGATTAGTAAAAGAATTGGAGATAGCCTAGAGTATGGAGGAGTCATTTTGGAAGCAAATGTCTAGGGTGACCTGGTTGAAGGAAGGAGACCAAAATTCAAAGTTCTTTCATACTATAGCTATTTTTCATAAGTAGAAGGCTTTTATTAAAAGGCTAAAAACTCCATTTGAAGGTTGGATTGAAGAGGAACAACAACTAACAGAGCATGTTAAAGACTTCTTCCTTAAATTATATATAGCGAAAGAGATTGATATTATATAGGTCTTAAAATATATGAAAAGAGTGGTGCCTAAGGATTTAAATGACAAGCTATTTATGACAGTGTTGGAATAAGAAGTTCAAAGGGTTGTATTTAGTATGAATGGGAGCCAATCATCTGATCCATATGGTTTTCCTAGATCATTTTATCATAAGGAATGGCAGACGGTGAAGGGGGATTTTATAAGGGCAGTTCAACATTTCTTCATTTATAGAAAATTGCCAAAAAGGTTGAATGATACTCTCATTTCTCTTCTCCCTAAAAATGAAACTCTAATACATGTAAGTGACTTTAAGCCTATAAGCATTTCAAATTTCATATATAAAGTTATTTCTAAGATAATTTTTGATAGGCTAAAGTCGTGGTTGAACAATTTCATTCATTATTCTCAAGCTACATTTATAGAGAATAGAAGCATAAGTGATCATATTTTAACAGCTCATGAAGTTATTAATTGCTTTAATAAAATATCATAAAATAGTCATTTAAATTTGTACTAGAATTGGATGTTGAAAATGCATATGACATATTGGATTGGAAGTTTTTGTGTTAAGTTCTAAGATGTATGGGCTTTCATGGAAATTTTATACAGGTGATTCAAGAATGTGTTACTTCTGTCAGTTTATCTATTTTGTTTAATGGTAAGAAGTCTGAATCCTTTTCCCCTATAAGAGGAATCAAGTAAAGGGATCTTGTATCCCCTTACCTATTTATAATGGCTTCCAACACATTGTCTTTGAATCTAGAAGATGCAATTACAAAATAAACATTTAGAGGTTTCAAAGCAAATGCTTTAGCCCTTTGTATTTCCTATCCTTTTTATGCAGAAGACCTACTAATCTTTAGTGAAGCTTCAATTCAATAAGTGAATACTGTGAAGAATATCCTTCAAGAGTATGAATAGATATCAAGACATAGGTAAGTCTTCGAAAAAAGCTCTATTTTCTTCATCATTAACACATCTTTGGAATTGAGGAATTTTATATCAGCACTCTTAAGGGTGCCTTTGATGAATGTAATTAGAGTTCCCCATTTCGGGAAAAAAAATGTCATGGTATGTTGAATAGTCTTCTCAAGAATGTGAGAAATAAAACTAAAAGATGGAAGTCAAAGTTCTTGTCTCATGCAGGCAAGGATGTCTTAATTAAGGTTGTAATTCAGGCCATACCTACATATGTAATGTCTTGTTTCTTGATACTTATTTATTTTGCTAGAAAAACTTAATGGCATTATCTCTAATTTCTAGTGAAAGGAAGAGTTGGAGAGAAAAAGGATGAATATGGTGAGTTGGAGATCAATGTCTACCCCCAAAGTTAAGGAGGGAATGGGATTTCATGAATTTTTTTAGTATTCAATTAGTCTTTACTTACTAGAGAGGCATGGAAATTAGTTAAAAATGCCAATAATTTACAGTCAAAATTTGTGAAAGCTTTGTATTTTAAAGAAGGCTCCTTTGGGAAGCTTCATCTAAATATAGATCCTGTTGTGCTTGGAGAGGTCTCTTGAAAGCTAAGGAAATGTTAAAGGCATGGTCATTTAAACTAATCCATAATGGTAGGGTTACAAACTGTGGGAAAGACCATTGGGTACTAGGCTTACTTAAATTTAAATTTTCATCTGCTTAGCCTTCATTTACAAAAAATACTCCTATTATGATATCAATTTTAATTAATAAAAATGGCTTTTGTGATGTTCTTCAAATTTAGAATTTACTCAGCCCCCTAAGAGACTGATCAGATTATTAAATTGCCAATTGGGGACAGAAATGTCTCTGATGAGTGGGTTTGGTTAGGTACAATGAATGGTGTATTAACAGTAAAGTTTGTCTATAAAAGTATTATGACCGAGCAATTAGTATAATGGAGGGAGGGGGATGAAGTTATTCAGAATCTATATAATTGGAAAGTTAATTGGGAGGCTAAATTAAATCTCAAATCAAGCACTTCCTTATAGAGGGACTTGAGACAAGGTTTAGCAAAAATAATAATAAAAAAAAGAGATGTGCTGAAAAGAGGAATATTATTGATAATGACATCGATGATATCTATCATATGCATTATGAAATTGTCTTGCATGCATTAGTTGAAAGTGAACATGCAAGGGCAACTTGGTATGAAAGTCCTTAGAACTTGAGATTTCAATGTTAATGAGTTTCCAAATTTTATAGGATGGTGGAGATTTGCTTAAAATACTCTTCAGCAATGTGATGTGCAGGATACTATGGAATCATTAATATACTTTAGTTGGCAGATTTGGAAATAGAGGAACGAAAAGGTGTTCAACAATAGACAACTGAATCTTATGAAAGCTATATATTGTGCAAATATTTTGTTGTATGAATAAAATAATTCTATGATTAGAAGACCTATAGAAATGCAACAGTAAAAGGAAGAGGTTCAAAGATGGAAGCCTCATGAATTTGGATTTTTAAAAGCTAACATAGATGCTTGTTTTGAAGGAACAAGAAGAGCATGTGTAGTAGCTATAATCAAAGACCATCTAGGTAGAGTTATTAATGGAGCTGTTAAAAATTTCAACCATGTTCTATAGTAGTAGTTGAAATGGAAGCCATTTGTGTAGCTGTATGTCTATTAAAGTAGGAGGGGTTTCAAAATGTTATCATAGAATCATACAAAGGGTTGGTGATTAATTCTCTTATTATTTTGGGAGAAACAAGTGTTGATGTAAAAGCTAAGGTTATCCAAATCAAGAATCTTATGTCTTACTTTGATAATTATAGGTTCAGTTGGGTGAAAATGAATTGTAATGTTGTGGTATATTGGTTATGTAAAGTCATCCAAAGAAATGTTCTTAATATGGTTTGGATTATAAATCCCCCAACTCAATTAGAGAGGATGTTATTTTATGATTCTCAATAAAATACATGTTTGGAAAAAAATCACTAATTTAAAGTCTATGTAACTCATGATGTATGCTAAGAATCTTATGAAAACTAATCTCTCTTCTTCCTCCCAATGAGGTAGTCAATCTGTACAATAATTTGCCTCACTATAGATGTGCTTGACATTATTACTTGCCACTACAAGTTAAGGATTTTTTTTTATCTCATCCACCAGTGAAGAAACTTATATAGGTATCTAGTATACACCATTAATCATCCTCATTGCTAACTCAATATCCATTTCCACATCCATATGCCTTATGCTTTTACCCTAAGCAAGATTTAAACCATAGAACAATTCCCATAACTCAGCATTAAGGAATGGACATTTCCCTATATTAGCTCAGAAACCTCCAACCCAATTATCTTTATGGGCCCTAATAATCCCACATGTTGCTGCCATCCCATTACCCCTATTGAGAAAGCCTTTCGTGTTAAGTTTATAACACTGTGTTGAGGGAGCTAACCATTTAATATAACACCTTTGTCTATTTACATTTTCTCACTAGCTACTGGACTACAATGTGCATGGACCATCTCCTTGTAAAGGTTAAAATAACAATAAATTTGCCAAACTATGGCTGCTCCTCATCTACAAAAATTACTTTGTTATGCTAACTCCAAAGCTTCCAAACAATTACCACAAAAGTAGCATCCTAAGCAATACCATTAATCTTGAGATTTTTCTACTGCAAATTCCATAAAACCCATTACTCAATGCCCATATTCTAGAACTAATCTCCAATACCCATGTTACTTGTCAATCTTCTCCACATATTTCTTGCACAACAACAATCTCTAAATATGTGAATAACATTTTCATGATGAGTGAAGCACCAATCACGTAATGAATTTGAATCAATGTGCCTTCTTACTATTTCTGTATTTGTTAGAATAAGTTGATGCAATGTGAGCCAAAGAAACGTTTTAACCCTGTTGGATCCTTCCTAATGCCATACATCTCTCAATTTATTACTCTTTCTCTCCCAACTATCCTTCTTCATAAATACATAGTCAGATTCAACTGTAAAATTACCTTAGCTAATGAGACCCCAAAAGATGGTATCAACATGATTATCTCCAAACGAAGGTAGCTAGACAACAATGATCAAAATTATAGTGCAAGGAAGAAAATGAATCAACTCACTCTATTTCCATTTTCCCCTACCATCAATATAAGAGGCCACACTCCTATTCAAGGTATTATCATGCAGCTAAAGCAAACTAAACTTGCTTAAAGGCTCATTCCCCACCTACACATCTGACAAAAAAATGACAAACCTATCCATTACCAATTACCCAATGAGCCCCTAGAGAAATCCTATCTCAAACTTTTCGTATAACTCTCCAAATAAAGGAGGAATTAATAGTGTGACAATTAATAGGAATAGCCACATCTTCAATCTTATATTTATTCCTCGTCACTTTTAGCCAAAGAGCATCAGGCTTTATAATAATGTTCCAAGCTAGCTTCAACATAAAAGCATTGTTCATGTCTTTTAACCTTTTACCTAAGCCTTCATATGATTTATGTTGACAAATCCTCTCCCAACTCATAAGAGGTATACCTCTCTTATCACTCAAACCACTCTATAAAAACTTTCTAGAAATATGTTCAATATTATTGGAAATAGTATTTGGAAGACTAAAAATTTGCATTATATAATCTGGAATGCTAAAAAGAACAAATTGTATTAGAGTAACTCTACCTATAAAGGAAAGGTGGCAAGCTTTCTAAGATTGCAACTTCTTTCTCACTCTATCAGTCAATCCATTAAAGTAAACTTTCTTGAATATTCCATGAACTAGTGAGTAAGTGCCCAATTCTTTTATGAGCTTAAGACTGCTCAAATTAGCAATATCCTCCTTCACCAATCTACCCACATTTCGAGAGCAGTTTGGAGGAACTTAGTCGTTGACCAGAAGTAGAGCAAAAAATTTTTAAAAATTTTTCTGATAACTTGCAGCTGCCTAGTGGACATTTCAGGGAAAATAACTAGATCATCAATAAAAAAAAGTAAGACAAATTAGGAACTCCATGAGACAAAGTAATAAGCTTCCATTATTTTTTTCTTCACTGCTTCTAAAATACCATGAGAGAGTCTCTTAATACATAACACAAAAATGTAAGGTGAGAGGGAATCACCTTATCAAATGCCTCTCTTCAAACTGAAGCAATCAGATAATTCCCCATTCCAAATAATATTAAAAGTTGTAGTAGAGATGCAATTTAAAATTAAACCAATAATTTTCTCAGGAAAGTGATATTCTTTAAGAGTATCAACTAAAAAGTCACAATTCAACATGTCTTAAGCTTTCTCTAAATCAATCTTTAAAGTTATCATGCCCTTGCCTTCTCTATTTCTATGCTCGAAATGGATGATCTCTAGAAGGATAACAACATTCTTTAAGATTTAGCGCCCAAGATGATCTCTAAATCTACCCTGTCTTTTTGACTCTATAAAAGCTCTTCTTCCTAGAGGATGTGTTCATATTCCTCCCTCAGTTTTAGTTCAATGTTATGAAGAGTAAGAGAATCATGATTCTCTAATTCCTTTAGAATGCTTGAAATTTTGTTAAGAATCTTCCTTTTTTTGAAATGGATGTTACTAAAGATTTGTTTGTTCCACTGTTGTAACACAATAACATGATTCGAAAGGGATTGGGGTATGCAACCATCAAATCTCTAATTCGAGGCTATGAGATGCTCCAAGTCTTCATGAAGAGTTCAAGGAACTAAAAACAAAATGGGTTATTCAACAATCTTTCATTCCCATTGCCTACTAGATGCATCAGTCTATGATCAGAAACAATTTTTGGGAGGTGGTCTAAGATACCACGATCATCAACCCAATTAGCAAAATCCTTGTCAACCTCGAAGCTCTACTGGTACTACCTTTCTTCTCATGAGAAAATAAACAAGCATTGAAATCTCCGCAATAAAAAGTAGTATCAGATGAGCTATCAGCCAACCTCTTCAACTTAGCCCAAAGATTTTGTCTATGCATTGGGTTTGGACTCCCATAGATAGCTAGCAGATTAGACTTCCATCCATTAGGCCCTATAATAACAGTGTGAATAAATTGAAAGTTGTCCTTTATAATTTGGATGCTAAACTCTTCCTTCCATAAATAGCACCTAAAAAGTCAGCCGCTTCAATTTTATGACATCTCTCTCGCCTGTGACTCAAAAGAGGACAATAAAATGTTGCAATATGACTCTTTAGCCTTCATGGTGGCTTAGTATGGTCACTTGTTTCTCGCCAAAAGCAAGCCAAGTGTGGAACAATGCAATGCTAAGCCAATTACAACGAATTTTCAGTATTTTATTTTTAATTAAATTAAAAATTATTTTTTTGAAATCCTTTAATTAAAGAATATGAAAAATGTTAAATTGTGCTATAGTACCATAATGTAACATTTATCTTATTTATTTATTTCTTCTGTTAATTATGATTACTTGATGAATCACTTACTAAGCTTTTGTTATAGTAACTATTTAGTTAAAAGTTAAAAGTTAAAACTAAAAGAGAATGTGAAAGTGAAAAGGAAAAAACAAACAAAGGGCACATACACACACCTAATAGGTTCTTCTTTTAGGAAATTACTAAACATTGTGAAGCAAAAAGCTGGAAATGGTGAAAAAATAAAAACCCCTTTATTCCTAGTTGTTATTATAATGCTCCAAAAGAGGAAGATCTCACTTCTTAAAAAGTGATTTCATTGAGGTTAATTTCTATTGGCCAGGTGTCATTCCAGCTTGACTACAATTGCGTGGTTTAATCATATCTAATGTTGACATAAATTATATATATATTTTTTTAAATTAGTTTTTTAGCCTCTAATAAACCACTGCTGATTAACTCAAAATTCATCCCCTTCAATCACGAAACACAATTTAAATTCAAAATTTTTTATAAATTTCTTGTGGCTAGTTAGATATAGAGGGGCCATGATTCTGTACCTAACTTTGGTTGTTATGCAATTATTTTTCTAATTAATCAGATTATTTGTTTTGGCTATATTCAAGACCCATATTCACATAATAATTGCCCTTCTTTTTTCTTTCATATATACATAAAATAAATAAAAATTTGCTTTCTGGAAAGCAAGGAGTTTTGAGACCACAATATAAAGGCTTCTCAAAATCTATTAGAATACTGATTTCTTCAAAAATAATGATCAAAAGTTAAAGAAAAAATGTGTGATTGATCCACAAGAAATCATTAATATGTCAGAATATTGCTAATTAATGATCTTCTTGATAAAGTGAGATCATTAATTAAAAGTGAATAGATGTCTAACCCACCTTATTATATTTATTAGTATCAATTATATAAGATTGATTATGTACACGTTACATAATATGTTACTCATTTTTATTCCTAACGTATTCATCGGACTTTGCCATAATTCAAAAATTCAACAAAAGCAACTCCAATATCATTCAGGTGCATATAGAAGTATTATACATTGAACTACAATCTTTCAAAAACAGC
>CAOJBK015711472.1:0-10494 GCA_948294925.1 Codiaeum variegatum | reverse complement strand
CAAGCAGGTAGAGATCGGTGACGATGAAAATTGAAAATTGAAAATTGAAATGAAAACCAAATCTTAGTATCTGTCATTAACAAAACAAACAAATTCAACAAACCAAATCAATTTTTTTGTCTATCTAACGGTAATAATATCTTATACCTAACAAAACTCCTTAATCATAGAAACAATCTGTTCTTGTTCGAATTTATTGGAGTTGACAAGTTTTTCATTTTCGCTTTTTTTTTTTCCCCAATTAAATGGCTTTGTTTCGTAAATGGTTCTATAAGAAGCCACCTGACGGTCTGCTCGAAATCTGCGAGTGTGTTTACGGTGCGTTTCTCCATTTCTTTATCTCATTTTTTGGAAATAGGGATTGTAAATTTTGAAATTAGTGTTTGTGTGATTTTGTTTGTAATATAATGATATCAGAGAACTGAATTGGATTATTTGATTCGTGTAGCATCTAATTGAATTGAATCAATGTCATGAAACCGGTTTTTGAGGTGTTCCAATGATTGAATTTCTGGTTTTGTTGAGTTCAGTAGAGTCACCGGTAGGTTTCAATAGTACTGGAGAAGCTGAATGGATTTTTATTACCTTGAGTCAGGGGGGGAAAGTGGAATTTGAAACTATAAAATGTTATAACTAGAATTGGAGGTTTTGATAATAGCATATTTCATCAAATTTGAACTTCAATTTCAGTTCCAACAAGCTGAATTCTGTATAACAGCTATTGGTTTTCATTCTTTTAGTTAAACTTTTTGATTCAAACTTCAATTTCATGCCTAACTACCTATATTTTGTGTATGTATAGTCTTTGATTACTGTTTTACCACGGATGCTTGGCAAGAAGGAAACTATAAGAGCTATATGGGGGGAATAGTTGCACAACTTAAAGAGCACTTTCCTGATGCTTCATTCTTGGTGTTCAATTTCCGTGAGGGAGAGTCTGAAAGCCATCTTTCAAATGTTCTTTCTGAATATGATATGACCATCATGGAATATCCACGGCAATATGAAGGTTGCCCATTGCTCAAAATGGAGGTGATCCACCATTTTCTAAGATCAGGTGAAAGTTGGCTCTCACTGGGCCAACAAAATCTGATTCTAATGCATTGTGAACGGGGTGGATGGCCGGTTCTTGCTTTTATGCTGGCAGCATTATTGCTTTATAGGAAGCAGTTCAGTGGAGAGCAGAAGACTCTTGACATGATTTATCGACAAGCTCCTCGTGAGCTTTTGCAGTTGTTTCAACCACTGAATCCTATTCCTTCTCAGCTTAGGTATCTACAATACATTGCAAGGAGGAATGTGGCTTCAGAATGGCCTCCAGTAGAGAGGGCTCTAACATTGGATTGTGTTATTCTAAGATCTATTCCTAATTTTGATGGGGAGGGAGGTTGTCGTCCTATATTTCGAATATATGGAAATGATCTTTCTTATCCAAGTTCAACTGATCTATGCTCAACTCCTAGGAAAGGCAAAGCTGTCCGGGCTTATAAGCAGGTGATATCACATCCACTTCACTTTGTTTTCTTACTTTCATTTGCTTGTCCTTTCATTTCCAGTCTTCATAATTCTTGTTGACCGACCTGTAGACAATCTTATTTTCACCCGACTTGTTCTTATTTGTAATATTGTGGTATATTTCTTTAGTTGGTGTTCTTGTGAGGTAGTTATCTTAGGGCTTCATTGTATGTGGATTGCTTTGCAGTAGATACTGTGGTTATATGGAGTATATGATCTCAAAGTGAAAAACCTAAAAAAAAAAAAGGATAGCTCCATAACTAAGAATCTGAAGTAGGGTCACAATTTTTATACTACAAGCTGTCCAACTTCCAGCTTCTAATGCAACAGGATACTTGCCTCGGAATTATCATGATCGAGGAATCCATAATAACAAGAATTTAGGGAGAGAGAAGCCTAAGAGATACAAAAACTAATACAATCAATATTAACCTGGCTTTTATAGAAAATAAAAATATCTTCTAGAAAATGATTTAGTTCTAATAAAGTAGCATTTTTAAGATTGTTACACCGCAAAAATGAATGCGAATTGATATTTAAATGTATATTATATAGAGAAATGGACTTTCTTTTCCTTTTTTTTTAAAAAAAATCTTCCATTAACTCTTTGAATGACTGGTTCTCTCCTAGGTTTATCTTTTAGGGCTCTCTTTGGTGGTGGGCTGTTATATGATCCAAAGTATAAATGTGCTTAGGAAAGTGGTATGAGAATGCATGATTTAACTTTATGAGGGTTGGGTTTATAGGGAAGTTTTATTTATTTTACCCTTTTTCTTGTGATTCCAAAGTTGTTGGAGATTTTGGTTTTATTTTTTCATGCATCAACATATTTCTTTACTGAGAAGTCACTTTTTTCTCACTGGTAGCCATTTTCTCTTTCAGCATCAGTATATTTTCATCTTTAAGCTCCTAAAATTGTTACTGTCTTCAAATATATGATTTTTGGACTCCTTCCTATTTTGCAGACAGAATGTGAACTAGTTAAAATTGACATCAATTGCTGTATTCAAGGTGATGTTGTACTTGAGTGTATCAGTGTGAATGATGACATGCAACATGAACAGATGATGTTTCGAGCTGTGTTTAATACAGCTTTTATTAGATCAAACATCTTAATACTTAATCGTGATGAAATCGATATATTCTGGGATGCTAAAGATCAATTTCCAAAAGACTTCAGAGCAGAGGTATAATTCTTGGCAATATGTGATTTGGCAAAGCTTGTGGTGCTTTTCTTTTCTATTCTTTTTTTTCTTCCCCCTTTTTGTATGTGCCCATGCATTCTTTCTTCTAACATGAATTGAATTATCTGGGGAAGGTTCTTTTCTCAGAAATAGATGCTGCTGGTTCCGTTGTTACAGTAGATTTCTCTGGCTTTGAGGAAAAGGAAGGTCTACCAGTGGAAGCATTTGCTAAAGTTCATGACATCTTTAGCTCTGTTGATTGGTCAGATTCCAAAACTGATGTTGCACTTAATGTGCTTCAACAAATCAGTACATCAAATGTTGTCAACTTTGACACTGATTTGCTACTCAGTGTACAACTTAGCCCTCGAAACCCTCGAAGTCCTCGAAGCCCTAGAAGCCCTCGAATGCTGGAGGCAAGTCCTAGAAAGCACCAGGAGAGAAAGAGGCGCATGTCCTTGGATAGTGGCATTAAGAGCTCTATGTTCTCAGCACAAGATACTGAGTCTGGACAGTTACCAAAAACATCTTCCGGTATTGAGTTCGTTGAGGACCCCGAGTACAAAAGTTTTTTAGTTGCTAGATTCTCTGATTTAATGCGTCCAATGCCACCTCAATTGCCCTTAGGTTCTCGCATTAAACCTTTATCACATGATGATGCCTTATCAGAGAGTGCTGAGATCACTCATAAGATAGTTACTACTTCAAATCAAACCTTGCCAGTTCCATTTGGAACTGAACCTGTCATGAATTGTAGTACCTCAGACAGTCTTCCAACTTCACCATCAAGTTCTCATCATCTTCAAGATTCAGAATCAGTAGATCCTTCATTGACGAAAAACGATGGAACTTGTGTAGTGGACGTGGATCAGTTGTCATTAGCCAGCATCCAACCACTGCCTCCTACTCCCTCCTTGAAACCACCAACACCTCCTCCAGTGCCACCTCTAAGGGACAACCTCACCGTCAAAGCTGGACCTCCAACACCACCGCCTCCTCCAGCCCCACCTTTGAAGGAGAATGATGTTAATAATGCCAGAACTCCTCCCCCCCCACCCCCTTCTCTTCATTCAGGGCAGGCTACAAAACTGCCTATTTCATCTCCAACACCGTCACTGTCACCGCCTCCACCACCACCATCCACTTTGTCTTCCAATTCCTCTAATGTTCCTTCTACACCCCCTCCTCCCCTTCCTTTTAGTAAAGGTATTTCAAGGACTAGCAGTAATGTAGATGAGAATTTTTCTCAATCTCCATTTCCTGCACCACCAACTCTTGCTCCTCCCATTCCTTCCCTGCCATTCAGTTCTCCATCCAGTACCAAGGGACGGTTATCTCGTACTATAAGTTCAAAGAGCCATCAGACCAAAAAGCTGAAGCCACTGCATTGGTTGAAGTTAACAAGAGCTGTTCAAGGAAGCTTATGGGCAGAGGCACAAAAATGTGGCGAAGCCAACAGGTATGTTCAATTCAAAGAGACTTTATGACATCTATTGGAATATACTCCTAATAGTCTTTTAATTGTTATACTCCTTTCGTGTTTCTCACATCTAGGGCTCCAGAGATTGATCTGTCGGAGCTTGAGAATTTGTTTTCAGCATCAGTTCCAAGTTCAGATCATGGGAGGAAGCCAAGGATGCTTGGTTCACAGAGACATAAAGTTGACAGAGTGCAATTGGTAATCTATCTATTGAAATTTTCTTTTTCGACAATGCTGAAGCTGTTATTTTAGTTATTAATTCTTACTTTAAGATTACTGTAACCTGTCTCCTTATATAGGCTATGAACAGGATTAAGTAAATATTCTTATTCTGATTGGAGGACTTCAGTAATATTAAAAATATTTCAGATTATCGTAAAACATGCTGTACTTTTGGCTAATGACTCAATCAGCGCTGAGAAGTTTGTTAAGTGAGAGGGATGATTATCTGAAAAGTGAATGTGAAGTCGTCAACTATATAGTAACAAGAATTTATGGGATTAAAGTGTTTGAAGTAGATTTTCTAATTTTTCCTGTGGCTTCGTGCAACAACATTATCTTAGATAGCGCATCCTTAACTGATACACTGCTATTTAAAATAGCATCTCTATGTTTTCCATAATGCTGCTTATTCAACTTACATATAACCCCGTACCAATGGAAAAATGGATTGGTAGAGAAGTACTGTCTCTTGTATTATCAGTGATGTCATTTAGTATGCACCATTCAGGAATTAAGTATCAAATTTAGGTTGTCCTGATTGTTTTCCTCCTGGATTTGTTTCTGACCATGTAGAAGTGGTATTGCTGAGACTTGGCCGTGGCTGTCAAGAAGTAGAATTACATTACATCTTTGGTTTAAATCTTTCTTTACCACAGAAATTGAAGGAAGAAAAAGTGGCGTGTTCAATGTTGTGTAGCTCAAGTGTACAATGCATGGGGATATCAGGTGTTATCAAAAACCAAGAGTCATTAGAATATTAAATTGAATAGTATAGATTATCATTGCCTGGAAAATAGTGGGAAAAAAAAATTCTAATTTTAATCAGTTGGCTCAGATTAGAAATTGTTCTTTCTTCAAGTAGCTGCTGTGGATTGCATGGTCTTTAGAGGTTAGTAGTGGGAAGCTGGTGGAGAGTGCTTACAAGAATGTCTTCCGTAATAGCATGGTTAATTCCTGTGAACTTCAAGTTCAGAGTCTGCACTGTTAAAGTCAACATGAGTGATTGACCAAAGGCTTGAGAACATTTTGGTGCATGAAAGAAAATAAAAGGACAAGATTTTCTAAAGTCCACATATATCGAAACTTTGACATGCAGAAACTATTAGGTTATCTAAGAAGCTTGTTTTGTTGTCATAGAGAATTTCCATGTTTCTGGATTTCTCTACCTTACAGGTGACATTTAATATCCAAATTTTAATGTATATAACAAATCTGAAGCACCTTGGAATGTCTTCATCCTTTACCATACGTTATTTAACGTTTGTAACTGTATGTAAGCTGTTGGTAGACTATTATGTTTCATATACCTCTTATCATATGAGAGGCATATGATAATTTTGTACATTTTAAATTAATATTCCTTTTCTTTTTTGGCAGATTGATCACCGACGAGCATATAATTGTGAAATCATGCTTTCAAAAGTGAAAGTGCCACTGAATGAATTAATGGTAAGTTAAGGACACCATTCAGAGTTTGCTATAATTTTTCAACATTGTCATTATAGAGCCCTAACTCATTTTGAAACCCTTTGCTTATACTGGGCTTTTTTATTTTTTTTTGGCTAAGAACAAAAGTAAACTTCATTAATATATAACAAAAATACAAAGTCAGAAAGATCTGTGATGGAATATGAATCCAATAGAAAGAAACTTTTAGTAACTTCACACCAAGGATATTCATAACTTGAGAAAAGATTAATAAGTTTAGACTTGTGAATGGTTGAGGACCTAATGTTTAGATAGGTAAACAACCACAGGAGACTTTGACTACGGATCTGTAGCCTCCTTTGAAGACCCCAAAGGGCAGTTGGTCGAAGAGCATATAAGCTTTGGATAAGCAGGGGAAAAACACTTGTAAACTAGTGGCCGTTGATGGGCGCACTTTGACGAAAACCTTATCACCTTGAGATAGCTTTTGACACTCAGTATACCGAGTTAAAAATCTTCAAGATCTAACCATCACCATCTGAGCACTGAACAACCATGAAGAGGGTTACAAAACAGCTCACATAGAGAAGCCTAGATGTATTAGAAATGAGCAAATCAGATCTGAAAGAAAACTACAGTAATCATGATTAAAGTAAAATAAGAGGCAAGCAAACTAAGAAAAAGATGAACATGTGGAGAGAGAAGATTCTCCTTTGTGGTGCATATATATGTTGGACTAGGAGTTGAGTCTATAATACTATAGTATCTTAATCTGTTCAATTGAGTTTTGTGATTGAATAAAGATAAACAAAAATTATGCTATTCCAGGTTGTGGTGATGCAATTCAACTCTAGATGTGGTGCCATGGGATTTTATGCGGTGTCCAAGGAAGTCCATAGTGAAACTTAAACTATTTTTCTATTATTCTGCATTCAAGCTACTGTTTTACTCTTCCCTGGTAGTGTTTACAGCATAAAATCAACCATAACTCTCTATTATTGCTTAGTTTCACTTCCCAAGCCCATCCTTTTACAAATCCAAACCTTCTGCATAGTTTCTACCCAGTCTAGCCTTCATTAGGTAGACCTAAACTTTATAAGCAATCCTCCCTTGCCTGAGAGTTCGATGGTGAAGGTCCAGGGTTTAAACTCAAGGATGTTAGCAGTTAAAACTTATAGTGGCATGGATTTATCACCCATGTGGCTTGTGTAGTTTTGGGTTCAAAGAAATTTTGCTAATATGTTGTTATTTCTTTTTTTTTTTTTTAATTTCTCTTGTTCATTTTCCTCTTCCTTTTCGACACCCTTTTTTTTTTCAATTAAAGCAACAAAAGTTATGGACCTTGCATCAGTTCTCAAATATTTGGTTCTAGTTTAAGTTTTTGGTTGTTCCTGTTTCAATTATTACAATCAGTTCTCTAGCAAATGCCATAAAACTCTTTGTGCTATTTGCTTATGCTTAACTACTAAAATGGATTTTCATTTGCTTGCCCCCACTCTCTTTTCCTTTCCCCACCAGAGAGAAAAAAAAAAACCCTGAAAATACACATACTCATGTAGATTTTGATAATTATAGATATTTATGTTTTGTTTATGGCCTCTTCTTTTTATACTAGTAATTCGACGAATTGTGAAGGTTATGAACTTCTTGGACTTTGAAATGATTTTATGCAAAACTATTTGCTAGTTTTAGTTTTTTTTATATCATACTAATGAGTAATGTCTTATAACTTGTTATACTCAACTTATTTTGTGGTACATTTATAGAGCTCAGTACTCGCCCTTGAAGATTCGGCGTTAGATGTAGATCAGGTTGAGAACCTCATAAAGTTTTGTCCAACAAAAGAAGAGATGGAACTCCTTAAGGTGAGCTATTTTCAAATTATTGCACGTTATTTGATATGATTATTGCTTGCACGTATTAATTTTCACTGTTTATCATAGGCCTTTACTCAGTTTTCAGTAGTCAGTTGCACAAAAATTATACTCTTGCTTATTTCAGTTAATTGTGTTTTACATTTCTATGTTCAGGGCTACACTGGAGAAAAGGAAAAATTAGGAAAATGTGAACAGGTCTGTCATATTTATTTTCTGCTTGGTAATTTTTCAACTTGAAAATGATGTTATGCTTAGTAATACCATTCGTATGGAAAATAACTAAAATTTAGAGGTCATTTTTAATTATATATTATAACATTCAAAAATGGTTTCCATATGATTTTATTTTAAGAAAAACAAATTTACAAATCTGTTTTCTCAAATGCATATTTTAAATTGAAAAAAATATATCTTGGAGAAAATTATTATAAATTATCATGGTTGCCAGAACCAAATTGGATCGGCCAATCAGACCAGTTTAATTAGGAAGCTGTTCTGGTCAGGTCATAACATTTGGTGTTGAGTGAGACAACCTTGGGCCCACATGAAATGGTCATGTAACCGGCTTGGTTGGATTAGTTTAATAAGGAACCTGCCTATCATTAGTCCAGTCAGGTTATACCATTCAGTGTTCAGTGAAACTAGCCTGGACCCACTTGAAGTGGTCATGTAACCGTCGAACCCATTGAGCTAGCACTGAATTCAGCAGCCAGTCATCAGGAGTCCTCATGGCTTCTTCAATGGAAAAAGAAAATTTGCAGAATGAGGAGTTGAACCCATGACTTATGGGAAAGTTTGAATAATATCCAACACTTGAACTAAATCATCACAAATTTTGTTTATTGATTTCAGAAAATATATTTTAGATAAAATCGTTAAAGATATTTAAAGCTATGAACTTATTATCTCATGTTTCTCTTAGCATTAAAAATTAAGTTTTAATATAAAAATTCATTTCAGATGTTCAAGATGAATTTTTGAAAAGTTTTGAAGTCAATTTTCTTTAAATTTTTACTAGCTTAAACAATCTCATTGCTTTTAAAATTCTTGTTAACTATTTATTCTATATTATTTTTGAATTCCAAATTCCAGTGACATTATTAAATTACTTATTAAAGAACACTTATTATATGCAAATTTATTTTAAATTATATCAAAGATCAATGCATAAGCATAAACATGATGTTGGGATCTTATTTGGTCTAATTTGGTTCGATTCTGCTACAGTATTTCCACTTTCAAAACTGTTTCTGACTCTGTTGTTTCATACCTTGTTTGGGTCTAAACCACTAGCTTCTGCATCAAATCCTCCTATTGTCATTGACATCATTTTCCTTGTTCAAAAGGAATAATCAAACCAACAAGTTTTAGAATTGCAAAAATAGATACAAGTTTGAGATGAATTGTAAAACTATTTTTGTGTATTCTACTGAGTGTGGTTCTCTTTCTTATCAATGTGTTTGTGGATCCTTTTGCAGTTCTTCCTAGAGCTAATGGAAGTACCAAGAGCAGAATCTAAGCTCAGAGTCTTCTCATTTAAGATGCAGTTTCATTCCCAGGTTAGGAGTTGTATTCAGTTGTCTGCATGAGAATTATTCTGAGTGTCACATGAAGTAAGGATCTGTCATCTCTTATTTGCTATTTAGGTTTCTGATCTTAGAAAAAGCCTGAATGTGGTAAACTCTACAGCAGAAGAGGCAAGTCATACAGTAGTGCTTTCTTTTTATTTTTGTAATCTTCTTGGATGAATAATTTCATTTGTTTGAGGCATTGGCATCACACTCCTAATGCTGACTCTCAGATCAGGAATTCTTCAAAATTGAAAAGAATCATGCAGACTATCCTTTCGCTAGGAAATGCTTTAAACCAGGGAACTGCCAGAGGTAAGTCAACTTTTGTTGATCTTGTGTCCTTTGCCATGTATTTACTAACACTGCATGAAGCTAAAATCATATTGCTGTTGCCAGCAGGAAATACATTGTTAGGAATTATTAGACTTAGGTCCTTTAAAAGCTCATCCTTTGTGTGCTTAAAAATTTTAAAGACTAACCAGCATGTCCAAAGAAACTACAGTAATTAATTCTTGTATTGGTACAATTTATATCAGTTCATTCATGTCCTAAATGTGGATTTGAGTCCTTATTTTGCAAACGATTATGGTTTGTCCAATTCCATGATGCTGAAGCCGATTATGATTCCATTATTTAAAACTCTACCCTTCCAATCATAGTTTTGGAATCCATATTTTGTATCAACTTCTCTCATTCTCTCAGTTAGTCTACATCCATTTCATGACACCTTACACAATTTCATGTTGTGGGACACCTTTTCCTGTCTACCAACTCAATTTATTGTTTCTATTATTGCGTGGCTATTTTTCCAGGATCTGCAATTGGATTTAGGTTAGATAGCCTTCTTAAGCTAACAGAGACACGAGCAAGGAACAACAAGATGACTCTCATGCATTATCTTTGCAAGGTACAAGCTTCTATTTCTCTGTGGTGAATGTCTTGTGATGAAGGATTTTTCTTTATACTGACTTTAGAGTTCTATGGGAATGTTGAGATTTTTGTTTCATACTCTTTAGTTTTTTGTAATTTGGAGGGAAATTGAACTTCAATTTTGTGTCGAAGACCTTGCTGTTCTAGCAGGTATGTTAGTAGAGTCGGGTAGAAAGTTAGCTTAGCTGTGAGTTAGAAAAGCTTACTGGTTTGTATGTTAATACTAATGTATGAGGTATAGGCTGTGTCAAGGCCATGATTTGTATTTATTCTTTGTGAAATCTCAT
>CAOJBK015710775.1:0-25631 GCA_948294925.1 Codiaeum variegatum | reverse complement strand
AGCATGGCTATGGGAGAAAAGTCTCATTATAGTCAATTCCTTCCCGTTGGCAAAACCCTTTTGCCACAAGCCTAGCTTTATAGGTTCCCACATTTTTGTCTGCACCAATATTTCGCTTGAAGACCCATTGATTCCCAATCGGTAAAATACCTTTAGGAGGATCAACAAGTTCTTACACATGGTTGACATACATGGAATCCATTTCGAATTTCATGGCTTCTAACCATTTTGAAGAATCTATATTGGATATAGCTTCTTCATATGTAGCAAGGTCAATAACTTAACCAACTCCTTAAAAAATGAACAACTCTTGTTCATTCTCATGAACGAGTCATATCTCTCTAGAGGGCGAGATATTCTACTAGACCTTTGAGGAATCTGAGTGGATGTATTATCGATTGGTACCTCCTAATTGGGTTGAACTATTTCCATATGATTATCTTGTTGGACCTCTTTGGATGACTCCTCATCCAAAACTATTTTTCTTCCTTTGCCACCTTCTTGAAGAAAATCTTTCTCAAGAAAAATGACATCTCAGCTAAGAACTATTGTTTGCTCGGTAGGAATATAAAAATAGTATCCTAAATCACATTTAGGATATCCAACAAACCTTCCTAAATAGGATCTTTCTTCCAAATTATCTATTTTTAGCTTTTTAATGTGAGCTGGACAACCCTAAATCTTAATGTGATTAAGACTCAGTTGTTTACTATGCCATATCTCATACAATGTAGTAGAAATAGATTTAGAAAGAACCTTATTAAGGATATTGGATGTCATTTCAAGTGTAAATCCCCAATAGGAGATAAGCAAGTCGGTATAGCTCATCATCGATCGTACGATATCCAATAAGGTATGGTTTCTCCTTTCGGATACCCCATTTAACTAAGGCATTGCTCAAGGAGTCAACTGCGATATAATGCCATTTTCCTTCTAGAAGTCCTTAAATTCGGTACTTAAAGTCAACTACGATCTAATCGAAGGGTTTTGATATTTTTATCGGTTTGATTTTGAACTTCTTTTATGAATTCTTTGAACCTATCAAAAGATTCATGCTTGTGTTTCATCAATTAAACATAACTGAACCTCAAAAGGTTATTCGTAAATGTGATGAATAACAAGTAACCTCTTTTAGCCTTTTCTCCAAATGGTGCACATACATCACTATGTATTATTTCTAAAACTTCCTTGGCTCTTCCATTTTGTCTCACAAAGGGTGACCTAGTCATTTTACCTTGAATATAAGATTCACAAATTGTAGTAGGGTCATTTCTAATTTGTTATAGGATCCCTATTTTCTCCAAATTTTGAATCCTATCTTCGACTATATGACCTAGTCTAAGATGGTAAGTTAATTTTAAATTAGATTTAAGTTTAATTATGGAATTTATATGAGTTGTGCTTAGATAAATGTTGTTAACACCATTATCAAGATAATATAGACCATCAAGTATATAACCCATACCAACAAGTTTGTTTTCAAAATATATTTGACAAATAGTATTTTTAAACAAAATTTCATATCCAATACTAGTTAAACATGAAATAGAAATTATGTTCTTAAAAGAATTTAGTATGTATAATAAGTCCTTTAATAGCATAACATGATCTTTAAGATTAATTGATGTAGACCCTATGGCCTTGACATCAACACTTGCTCCATTTCTAAGCTTTAAGGTCACCCCACTTTCATCCTAGCCTTCATTACTTTTCATGACCTGAATAGAAGCAATAATATAAGAACTTACACCACTATTAAGTATCCAAGCAATGGATGAGCTAGTTAGTAGATTAGAATTAGAATGAGCAAGAGACATTCCTTCACAAGGTTTAGCTTTCCTCTTATTCTTTTTCTCCTTATCCTTCAAGTATTCCAAATACTTTGGTAATTCCTTTTCCAATGCACAGCACCATCACAATGGAAATGCTTTCCTTGTGAAACACCCTCTTATGTAGGAATGGCCTTCTCCTTACTAACACCCCCGGTAGGCTTAGGTTTAGATGCACTATTTTTGCCTTTCCTCTTCTTAGTCCCACTAAAACAAGCAACAAGAGTAGCCTCTTTACCCTTTCCACTATCCATTTCTTTTTAGGAGTGATAAGATTTATAGGTAATTCACAGTAAGAGTGCACTCAATCTTATTCATATGAAAATTCATGATGAAATTTGAGAAAGATTTTAGTAAGGATTGTTGGATCAAATTCATTTAAAGGTTGGCATCCATAGAGAAATCTAAATTCTCTAATTGCTCAATGAGCCTGATCATCTTATAAACATATGGCCAAACCTTCTCACCCTTTCGCATTTTGGCTCGGAACAATTCCTTAGATATCTCTTATCTAGTGGTGTGACTTTGCTCACCATAAAGTTCCTTTAAATGAAGCAAAATGCCATACACCTCAGCCATATGCTCATGTTGTTTGCGTAGTTCCTTATTCATGAAAGCTAACACAATGAACCTTGTCGATAAATGATCATCTTTCCACTTTGTCAAAGTCTCCCATTCCTCAGGACTAGCCTCCTCTGGCAAAGGTCAAGGAACAAATTGATCAAGTATATAGACAATCTTTTCATAGGAGAGTACGAGTCTTAAACTCCTAAGCCAATCTATATAGTTTTGTCCAACGAGCTAGTTTTCAACTAGGAGGCATGGAATGGGATTTGATTTCCTCATGATTATCAGGAATATAACTGTAGAAAATAATAAGATTAATTAGTTCCTTATTCATGTAAATGTATCACACCATAATGACTTTAGTCTTTAAATCAAAATGGTGCTCCCACTAATTTGGCAAATCCTACACTTCCAAATAGGAAACGGAGATTCCATTGAGGTGAATCTCTAGTGGGTAAATTGAAATCTTGCAAGGTGAACAACTCTTGTTCATTAATCTCGTAAGCTACACATTGTCTTTCTAAGTTTTGATTTCTTACAAGTGAGTAACTCTTGCTCATCACAACTCTTATGAGATTTAATCTAAATGGCTCCTAATGTGTCTACTCGTAAGCTACACATTGTCTTTCTAAGTCTTTCACATCAGTTAAGTTAATCCCATTAGACTAACAAATATGGGGATTTGAACATCGTGTGGTTTAAGTACTCATTGCCATTTTAAACACACAATGTATCCTATACTTGCAAAATCATATACTATATAATGTTTCAAGAAACACTTTCCATAAAAATTGCACCAATGGAAAGCCTAGACTTAATATTTCATTGGAAGATTATTAGGGAAATTTTAATTCAGTCTCACTTTGTACATTATCCATTTTATTTCATACATATCATATATACATTAATCATATAATGGACAACTCAATATAGCTTTGATCATGGACTATTGGACTCAATTCCTAGCCACAAGGAATGAGCAAGGGGTTGAGGGTCATCAAATTACAAGCATACATTCTAGATCCTATTCTAAGATCTTGTAGCTCCCTCCCTCTTAACATCTTGAAGGGTTGAACCTCCTTTTGTACTTGCATCTCCTCATCTTCTATGTGTACATAAGTATCCTTGGCATACCAAGGTAAGAATATATTACAAGGTCTACCAAAAGGCTCAATGAAATTAATTACATCCTAAACTAGTAATTAATAATTAATTACAATCCTCTACACATAATAAAATAATACTATTACATGCCTAATAACATCCATTCATAATGGTTTTAGTCCATGATCAACCATTCAAACCAAGATAACACAATGCATAAACATATAACTCTTATACATTAGGTATGTGTTGAGAAACTTTAACCTTTTTGGAACTATTCCAAGCTTTGAATATCTCATGTTCATGATATTAACAACTTAAAATCACTTTTGAATTCCAATTATGTTCATTAGAAACTTTGCTTGAAAGCTTAAAATAAATCCCAAACTCGTTGAGACTTTAAACGTTGGGCAATTTACTCTCACGGGCTATGTCATGGGTCTTAATAGAGGCCGTGAGAGCCAGATTTTCTCTCACAGGGATAATAAATTGGTTGAAAGTGCTTTTCCCTTCTTTTCCCCAAAACATCTCCTATCGCATAATCACTTGCATCGCACATTAATTCAAATGGAAACCCCCAAATCTAGAGCCACTATGATAGGAGCATGGATAAGCTTCTCCTTCAGAGAATTAAAGGAAAGTAGGCTCTCTTAATTAAAGTTTAACTATACATCATTCTCCAAAAGCCTGGTGAGAGGGTGAACAATCTTGGAAAAATCCTTGATAAATCTTTTATAAAAACCTGCATGTCCAAGAAAACTCCTTCTGTCTTTAACATTTGATGGTGGAGGAAGCTTCTCAATATTGGCCACCTTGGCCCTATCCATTTCAATGGCATCTTTAGAAATCTTATGCCCGAGAACTATTCCCTTTTCCACCATGAAGTGACTACTTCCCAATTGAGCACAAGATTCATTTCTCGCACCTCTTCTACACTCTTTCCAAATTAGCAAGACAACTTTAAATGCTATCCCCATGGATAGAAAAGTCATCCATGAAGACCTCTATGATATCTTTAATCAAATCATAAAAAATGGTCATCATGCACCTTTGAAATGTAGTCGGTGTATTGAAAAGACCAAAGGGCATTCTCCAATAAGCAAAAGTTCCATAGGGACAAGTAAAAGTAGTATTCTCCTAGTCTTCCGATGCAATGGGGAATTGAAATTACCCTGATAAGTGATTAGTGCAGAAATTATATATATTTTGATAGAAATATTGCTTAATTTTGTATGAAATTAGTAATTAAATTTTTTATTAAGCACTTATTTTGTCGACTTTCACTCTTCAGGTCATAATTGGGTAAAATTACATTAAGAAATGGAAATTGGGCGAATCGCGAAATATTGGACAGAATCAGGAGTGTATTATGGCTATTGCAAAATACAGGAGTTGGTTATGGAAATGGAGAAGTTAAGGGGCTAGTTTGGTTATTTACCAAAACGCAGCCCCTGTTTTCTTTAAAAAAAAAAAACAGAGGAACGTGCTGAGTGAGGCGAGAGGATTCTTAGGGATTAGAATTTGGACTTTAAAAAGATGAACAGGAGATGAACAAAAGGGGAAAAAAACAGCAAAAAAGAAAATAGAGGGCGAGAGCAAGGGAGAAGGACTGCCGCTTCTCCGGCCACCACTCTCGAGCCCAACCACCACCAGAGCAACACCAGCCACCATTTCCGACGTCGAACCCAGTGCTACCCCCCTTCAGTTTCTTTTCCTTTCTCCAGTGCCGACAATGCCATTCTTAACCTGTCACAGTCCCAACCGCAGACCTCCCCGTCAATGCCACTAGCCGCCGATCACTCCAGTTCAGTTGTTCACCACCTCCTTCAACTGCCGTCCAGACCCAACCTAGTTCAGCCGGCACCACCAGCACAACCGCCTCAACCTCCATCCATTTCTCGTTCAGCCACTAGAACTGTCTCCACCTCCCTTTTTCTATTCAACCAATGCAATCCCTGATTTTCTGATGTCAATTTTGAACTTATTGTGATTGGTAATCGTGGTGGTAATTTTTAAAACCTTTAATTTTTGGTTGAGATTTATTATGTTATAAGCTGTTAGAATGATGAACATGAACTAAACTATCTTCGTCTAAGGGGTAGCATGAAATAATTTATGATATGGGTTTTGAGCTTTAACTCTGCTTGATTGTTTCAATTTTCTTAATTGGATTGGTTGTTTGCTTACGAATGAATGGTTAGCTGCTGTTTTTTTAATTCAGGATTTGAAAGAATAACGAAAGTTGATTTCATTTCTGGATTACATCCTTTTAAGACATAAAGTGAATTAGAAATAGAAGCTTTACGATTGGAATTTGGTTTTGATAAATGGGAATTTATGAATGCGAAAGCTATTAGAGTTCTATTTATAGTCGAATTAATTTCGGAAACTGAATATTTTAGAATAATAAATTGGGTGTGTTTATTTTCATAAATGATTAATTTATAGATTGCAATCCCTAGACACTTCTTCCTAATATTGTTTTCGTCTCTGTTTATTGTTTCCTGTTACTTGATTGGTTTTTCTGAAGTAAGTTACTATTACATGCGTTCGTTTATTTTAAATTAAACAATTCATTCATTCACTTGTTTTCCGGTTAGATATTAGAAAGAGAGAGTTTGCTAATAATCATTAGTCCTTGAGAGAATACGACCTTGGTTGCTATCGAAATACTACAATTGCCCTGTATACTTTCGGGTCGCTTTTGGATAGTATATTTTTGAGCGAACAATAAGCCATCAAGGAAATAATAGAAAGAATTCCTGGCCAACTGCTCCAACATTTGGTTAATAAAAGGTAGTGGGAAATGATTCTTACAGGTGACATCATTCAACTTCTGATAATCTATACAAACCCTCTACCCAGTTACTATCTTTTGAGGAATTAACTCATTTTTCTCATTTGCAACAACCATCATTCCTCCTTTCTTAGGCACAACTTATACTTGAATCACCCATTAGTTATCGAAGATGGGATAGATGATTCTAACATCAAGAAGCTTGATCACCTCTACCTTGACTACTTCTTTCATTTTGGGATTTAGCCTTCTTTGAGGTTGCACTATCGACTTGTAATCATCTTCCATAAGAATCTTGTAGGCTTAATAGGATGGGCTAATTCCTTTGATGTCGGTGATCATCCAAGCAATAACTTTCTTTTTCCTTTTCAAAATATCCACCAACCTTTTTTTTGCTCTTGAGATAGCCGGTCATTTAGGATAATTGGAAGCTTTCTTTTCTTCCCTAAAAAGGCATACTCTAAATGTTTCGAAAGTTCTTTAAGCCCTAATTTCAGAGGGTCCTCAGTGGAAGGTCTTTCCTTTTTCATGGTGAGCATCTCAATTGGCTCATATGCTCTATTTCTCTCCATGTAACCATTATCCTCCATATACTTTAGCTCCTCCTTTGCTTCCATGTCCTCTTCCTTTACTGTTTCTTGCATAAGACACGTTTCAAGGGGTCCTAGAATGTAAATTTAGTAACAAAGTCAAGGGACTCATACTCATAAAGATTCTTGCATTAGCCCATATCATAAAAATCGAAGGGTTTTTCATGGATTGAGTTACATTAAAAATCACTTTCTCCTCACCCACCCTTAAGGTCAGGGTACCTTCATGGACATCGATGATGAAACCAGAGGTGTTTAGGAATGGTCTTCCTAAAATCAAAGAGACATTTGTGTCATCATCCATTTACAACACAATGAAATCACCTAGGAATATGAATTGCCCAACTTTCACTAATACATCCTTAACTATTCCCTTAGGAGAGATAATGGATTTGTCTGCTAGTTGAATTGTCATTTGTGTGAGGTATGGTTCCCTAAAAGCTAGCTTTTTAAACACATGATAAGGTATTACATTAATACTAGCCCCTAAATCCACTAATGCCTTTTTAACTTCAAGAGTGCCAATGAGACAAGGGATGTTAAAGCTACCGGGGTTTTGTAATTTCTTTAGCAATCATCTTTGAACAATTTTTGAAGACTTCTTGGAAAAGTGCATCATAGATACTTCTTTGAAATTTCTCTTATTAGAGATGAGCTTTTTTAAAAATTTTGCATACTTGGGCATTTATACGAATGTTTCTGCAAAGTGGATATTATATGAAGTTGCTTAAATAGTTCAAGAAACTTATCGAATTAGGCATCCAAGCAGTCCTTTTATAGATGTGCTAGATATGGCAACCTCAATTTGTACTCCTTAACCAACATTGGTGCTTTTAGAAGCTCCTCTTGCTTTCTCTCTTTGTTTTCCTTCTCAACTTCCACTTCCACCTCAACATGGTGGGGTTCCTCATCTTTACTCCCCTCATTCACCTCTTTCTCACTAACTCCTCAATCCATCATTTTGTAACTCCTTATAGTCATAGCTTTTAGCTCCCCCCTCGAGTTTTCCTCCGTGTTGCTAGGAAATGCACCAAATGTTCTCTAACTTAGAAGATTCATAATTAGCCCCACTTAATTTTCCAAGTTTTGTAAAAAGGCTTGAGTGTTTCTATTAATTGCCTCTTGACTTTGGAGTCAGGTGTTCATTGATTGAATGAACTTTTCCATCATTTATTTTAGGCTTTATTTCTATCATGGAAAGGGTTGTTATTGATGTATGTGAGGCCTTAGTTGAAATCTAGGTAGAGGAGCCCTTTGCTCATTATTGTTCTTTCATGTGAAATTAGGATGATCTCTCCACCCAATATTAAAAGTGTTTAAATAGGGGTTTTATCCTCCCCTTTGCATATTTCTAATGTAGTTTGCTTGTTCTTGGCCCCCACTTGAGCCACTTGACCCCATAGACCCCAACATGTTACATTATTGCACTTAATGGCCACCACCAAAACTCTCACAAAATGAAGCTTGAGCTATAGAGGTACCCGTGGTGAATGCATCAAAAATTCTTGTTAAGGCTTCCACTGGAGCCGATAGAGATGTCAAATTGTCCATTTGGTGAACAACCAATGCCCTTACCCTTGGAGGGTCTCTTTGAGGAGGCAACCATTGATAGTAAGATAAGGATATCTCTTTCACTAAATCTCTCAACTCTTCTAGTGTTTTATGCATTAGAGATCCCTTGGCTGAAATTATGTTTTTCTTATTACTGTACATCAACCCATTGGTGAAACTCTCCATTTGTTTCCATAAGGAAAATCCATGATGAGGGCACTACAATAATAAATCCTTAAATCACTCCCATCCTTCATACATTGATTCTCCCTCTGGTTGAGTGAAGGAGTTTATATCATTCCTTAGTTTGGCCATCTTGGTGGGAAGAAAGTATTTCTCCAAGAATGCTTTCACACATTGGCTCCATGATGTAAAATGGCCTGAGGGGAAGGACTTGAGCCACTGTTTTGGGTTATCCTGAAGAGAGAAGGGGAATAACCTCAACTTGGTAGAATCCTCAGTAACACCATTCATTTTAAAAGTATCGCATATCTCCACAAACTTTCAAAGATGTGAATGAGGGTTATCGTGGGCAAGACCACCATACTGATATGAATTTTGAATCATTTAGATAATGGATGGCTTGATTTCAAAATTGTTTGCTTTAACTCCCGACCATAGGATTGGACCTCCCACATCGGTGAGATCCACTTTTGCAAAATCTTCCATAGTGCCTCGGGCTGAGAGTCTAAGAGCTTAGCCATTCCCTTAGCCATTACCATTGCCACATCCATTTCCATTACCAACTCTCTCTCTAATGACACTCCTAACTCCCTCAACACCGTTGTTACCCTCCAAGTTATCCTGTGGTACCTTTAGGTTTTCGACCTCAACTTCCTCCTTAAAGTTATCTTCAGGATTGACCGGAGGTGAAATGTGTCCAGCCAAAGCTAACTCCCTTTCGTGCCTCTCCATTCTTAGAGTTCTTTCTAGCTCGGGATCATAGGGAAGTATGCTTGAGGAGCTAGCTTTGGTCATGCAAGTACCTATGATACAACACAAAGAATAAAAAAAAAGAAAAGAAAATAGAAAGGCTAAATTAATAACTTTGGTTTTATTGCTAATGTTAATTGTATTTAATCCACACAAACTCCCACGCAATGATGCCAGAAACTTGATGCGCTTCTGCTGCAACACCTGTAAGAGCATGAGGTGGTACTAAGTAATATAATCGGTGAGTTCTGGTATTGTTCTCTCAAAGGATTATGTAGGTTCAATCGTTCAAGCACTAGCTCAATCACCTAGTGTATTGCCTAGCTCACAAAATGAATTTGGTTTGGATTAATGATGAAATACTTAAACTTAAAGCTTAAATTAACTACTTGACAATTTATCAAAAATTAAATATAGGAATAAGATTCAATAAGAGGATTGTCTACCTAGACTTTGACTTGTATTTGACTGAATTGCATGGGTAATCAACAACTCAATGAAAATGCAAGGCAAACAATAAGTGGGATTTCACAAACAAATAGGTTTGAATCTTTCTCAAGTAAGCAAACATAATTCCTAAGTAGAGGTTGGGAATCTCTTCTCACAACCAATCAATTAAGAAAAGCATTAAGAGCATGTGAAATAAACATGAACCCTAGATATCTATGCTTCTGTCTATAGTGAAAAAAGCAAATCCAATTGATTTTGAGTGTTCTAAACCTAACTTTTTATCCCTAACAAAGATTAGGCAACATTAATCATCTAATAGCATGCATTAAAGATGAAAAGTGCAGAAATTTAAATCAAAACCAAAACTTGAAGAGAACCCTAAATGTTCATTGAGCAAAATAGTTGATTTATCCATACAAATGTTAAATACTCATCTAATCTAGGTAGATTAAGAGTATTTAGCTCATAATAATAAGATTACAACATAAAATAAAAGAGAAAGAGAAAAGAGTTAAGAAACCCATATGGATTCTCAACTTCTATACCTAAATCCTAAATACCCTTATTGAATCTTGAGTTGGATCTTGATCTTGAAGTGTTAATCCTCTCCAAATATTTCTTCTTGATGAGATTTTTTAGAAACTTATCTCTCCTCAAGTTTTGAACAAAGAAACTTCAAAACTGTCAAAAAGTCCCCTAAGTTTTTTTGCTGTCTACTATTTATACAACTGGATTTTTACATAGTCACGGTCGTGAACAAGGGCATGACAAAGCAACTATTTCTTCAGTACAATATCACTTTGGGGAATTATAACCTCTGGTCATGATCGTGACTATAGGCTGTGACCAGGAAAATAACTACTGTAACACTTTTCTACCTTGTTATTCTTAGTACAACAACCCTTTTGGTAGTCACAGGCTCTGATCACGGTCGTGACTCAAGTTGTGACTACCATTAATGCCCTATTCCAGCTTCTTTTAGCTTATTTGTTCGCCAAATTTGATATTTTTTCTTGGCTTAGCTCTGGACTGAGGTTTGGACCTAGAGAAACAGACAAAAAACTAAAATAATCACATCAAATGTAATTTGAATCATATAATGGCCAAGAAATTAAGTTAAAATAAGGCATATTTGGCCATTATCAACAGCTGCCCCCCTTAGTAGTCTCGTTTTGCAAAAAATGGGATTGATAAGTGTGAATGCATTTAATGAGGTAGTTGGACTTTTGTGTATAAAAAGGCTTTAGAGAAGCTCATTTTCCATAACTTACTCTAACTCTCTCAACTTTCTTCCTTTCTTAAGTTTTCTTTTCCTAAGTGATTTTCTGGATGATATCAGCCGAAGACTCTCAACACGAGGATTTATCAGTGCTTCTTCATATGTCTATCGAGTGAGAGACCATCCCTTTTCTTGATGATCCACATTTCTGTTTCACCGAGGAATCGCTAGTTGTTACTGACGACGTACTTGGACCATCTGTTGATAATACTACTTTGGACTGTCTGCTAAGTATGAAAGAAGTATTTGGTGCAGAAGGTCTATGTGGTCCGACTGTTGTTATGAATTTTACTGATTTGGACTTTTTGACTTCCTAATGGATCGAAAGGAGCTTCAGATGACACTGAATGCCTTGCTTCTTCAAGATCGACAGGGTCATGCGAGCTGTTGCGTGCCTTTCCAACAATATTTATTTTTTTTCTCTCTCTATTTATTATTTTTTCTATGCCTTTTTATTTTTTTGTGAATTTTCTCTTTTTTAGCTTTTTTTTTTTGGAAATTTTCAATGACTTTGTTTTTTAGGCACTCTCTTTATTAGGCACATTTTATTTTTCACTCACATCCATTTTTAAGCAAAAAAAATTAAAATAGAGTTTGAATAAATGAAAAAAAAAAGATAATAATGATAGAATCCATACCTTTAGGATGCTGGCTTTAATCAGAGGGGCGCTCGGTCTAGGCTCACTAAGGTGATAGGCTTTCTACATCGCTTTGAGGTCGTGGCCCTTCGTAATGATCTGTTTCATTTATCGGGCTAGATGAGCTTAGATACAGATCATAATCCAGAAAATAATTTGATATTTGCTCTGGCTGAAAGGTGATAGTAGACCACCAACACATTTAATTTACTTATGGGGGGGATTACTGTGACTCCGCTTGAGTGGGCATGCTTATCTGGCATGCACTTTGGGACCATGCCTATTGTTTTTGACATTGAGCGATAGTCTGATTATGCCTTGGTTACTTTTCTTAGGATGATATTGCCTCATAATTCAGTAGGGTTGGTCTCTTGGACAAACTTGTTTAGACTTTTATCTTTGATGAATCTAGATGACTACTCTATTGATCAGTGTGTCCAAGTTTGGTTACTGATTATTTTGTCCACCATCTTCTTATACAACTAGTCTGGATAGGTTGATTTGAGGATTCTGGGCTCATTAGTGGATTTAGACATGCTCAATGACTTTGACTCGGTAGGAGATGCACTAAAAATGTCAAACACAGGGATGGGCATATTGTCCTAAGCTGAGGGATCAGGCATCCTCGCAACTGCCATAATATGGGAGGTTAGTATTTCCCTTTCATTTTTCTTTATGATGCTTTTTCTTTCAATAATTCACTAACTTTGTCTTTTTTACAACTTTGGGTCTTTACCCATACCTGAGATCTTTCCCACTGTGTTATAGGGAATGTTCTGTTCCCACTAGGTAGGATGTGGTGTAGAAAGTCTTAGGTGGTGCCCTTGGTAGCATTTTCCTTTTTAGACTATAGGCACATTCTTGCTAAAGTGATTGAGGTATGCTCTAAGTAGCATTACTCATTTCCCTTCTTACAATTTTTTTATTATTATTTTGCTATCTTTCAGGTTTTATGGGCACCATTTGACCATACCATTATTGAGAATATGGACCCCTTTACCCTTGGCATCACCTTCACTGAGAGGCAGATCTTCTTAGATTTAACCATTGTAATGGAGTTCTTTCTAGGCAAGCGAGTGATGGCTCATTCAATTAGGGAGAAAATTTTTCCTGTTGATCCTTCTATGCTTATGAGAGAGCATATGCCAAAGCCTCTTCAAGCTTATTTGGGAGTCGAGAGATCCAAAGAGGATTATCTGATTAAGGGTCCTTTTTATCCTAATTTCATAGCCTCTCATCTGATGGTAGGGAGATCTCCCCTTTTTACTTAACCAGGTCAGATTCCATTGGTGAGTACTGTTACTACTCTGAGGCATAGGTCTCATCGTCAGACTAGTCATCCCACTCTTTGGTCTGCACCTCCTACTAGTTTAGCTTCTTCGGGAATCGATTCTTCCACATCAAACATGGTTACCAATTTGAGCTAGACATCGGCGTACTCCCTAGCTTCATTGATCATGTCTTCTATATGGATACAGTAGGTGTGAGCCAGATCCACCATGTGGGTTATGCCTATCAGCCGGGCATGCATCATACTAAGTTGTCCAAGATTCCAAATATGGTAAACTCTTGACCTTTTCAGCATTTATCTTATCTATTTATAGCTTCTAATTTCTATTTTGACTTTTTACGGGTTCCTGGACCACTTTATGTTCGGGGCATTGGTGCTTACCAGCGGATGGTATGGTGTTTGAGTACCATGAGGCATGGCACGTAGGTCAAAGTTGAGGAGGATGAGGAAAAGGATGGTGATGGTGATGCATGATAATACATTTGACTTAGTAGGACCCATCTTACGGGCTTTTGTAAAAACTTGGATTATTTTCATATTTTTGAACTACTTAAGCAAATTCTAAAATTTTTCAGATTCATTTGGTGATTTTCTACTTTAGAAAATAATTTTTGCTTGAAAATTTGGACTTTGAAAAATATTTTGGTCAAAAACTAAGTGAAAATGGAATCGGATCGGGTCGAATCGAATCGTCGCGACGGGCCGGGTCTGCGCATAACCTAACTCTTGTGTTGCTACTAAAATGCATGCATTTAGCACCAACGGCATGCGCTTGAGCATAAATGCATGCGTTTGGACCTGGACGCATGTGTTTGGGCCAAAACGTGGGCATTTGGGCCCTAGTACGTGAGCCTGTGTCTTAGCTATCATGTTCAGCCTTCTAAACTTTATTTTTTACCTCTATTTTTGTGTCAATATAAATATTCATATGAAAATTAATTTTTTTACTCAGAAAATCCTAGAAAAACATATTTGTTTATATAAAAACCACTTTCATTTTGTTTTTTTTCGCAATATGGAGCCCTACTTCATTCATATAATGAATGGCTGGTGTAAGAAATTGGACCAAGTGAGTAGAATCAACCTCGGGAAATATGATATGAGTTCTTTGCTGACACTTTGGGGTGTGAAAATTGATTTGAACTTTCTGAATACCTGTATTCATTTTTGGGATCCTGTTGACCACATTTTCAGATTTGGGGCTGGTATGGATGAAATGTGTTCGACTTTTAGGGAGTTTTCCTATTTGCTTGTTACGGACCCCGAGGTTGACTTGGCTATTCCAGTTGAACGGGTAGATCATTTTAACTCGTTTACATGTCTTTTGGGCTTGAGCACTGAGGCTGCTTCGGGTATGGTAAAATATGATTTTGTTGACCTACCTGCTTTGGCCGACATAATTTGGGCTAATTTTGATGACATGGTTTGGCAAGCGTAGAGATTAAAGGCTTATGCTTTTGGGCTAATTGTGGGCTACATTTTTGTGGGCCTAAATGGATTGGGTGATACAAAGGTAGCTGAGCTAATACCTTAAATGGTTGAGGGTAAGTCGATTACAGCTTTGATTTTGGCTGAGACATTGCTGAGCCTTGATCATCATTAAGCATGAAGGGACCTTAGTCCATTAGCTTAATTTTTGTCCAGGTATTTATACCATTTTTATTACTTGTCTGTATTAGCATGTTTTGAAGCTATCTTTGATTTGCGTATTTCCATTCAAATTTTGCTGAGAGACAATCTCAAAATCATCCTTGGACATGAGAGATGGGATTATTCTGCATCTTGGTATCGCACTGAGAGTATTGTTATTTGTTTTCACTTTGAGAAGGATTGGATTAGCTAGCTGATGGAGCTAAGTTTCTTTGATTTTCTTTGGAAATATACCATAAAATAGTTCATCCTAAGGAGTCAAGGGTATTAGCATGTGTATCTACTTAGTTTTAGAGAAGTTACTTAGTATTAGGCTACTCGAATTCTTTGCCAGATGGGACATGATTAAGATGTGCCCCCAGATGGTCATTGTTTGAAGCAACTAGTATGAATGATCGAGTGGCTAGAGCCATTCTTTCTCATTTGATCTGAGACTTCAGGAGAGCGATGGTGATTCCAAGTGACGACTATGGCAAGCTCCCCGAGTACCTCGAGTGGTGGATTAAGGCATGTTGGCCAAAGGAGAAAACTAAACAATATGCTCTTTTGACAGAGATTGAAGGTTGAATCTGAGTCTAGACTTAGGAAAATAAGACTTTAGAAAAAATAAAACTTTGCTTATTTTATTTTCTTTTGATATTTTATCTCAAATATCTTATTTTGGATGTTCTAAAAGATGAATAAGACCTCAATAACACATATTTTTATTTTATTAAGCTCTTGAATTTTATTGGATGTTTTAGACTGTACCTGTAAAAGGCTGCCTACGTATCTCCTTATAATAGATTTTGAAAAGATGAAGTACATGGTAGTTTTTAGAGAATTAGGTCCACTTAGTTCTTATTACAGTGATATAATGCATGGATGCATACTCATACAACAAGAACACTATATGAAGTACTTCTTGAGCTAATCGAGGTTGGTCGGGTGACGTCCATCAGGATGACGTCTCTGCCTAATATGATCTTTTTGATGATGTATAGTCAAGTTCAAAGAGGTCTAAATTCCCCTTGAGGGTCTTGTGTAACTTGTCTGATGTCTTTTAGGACTAGGTCATTTTCCTGATGATTGCAACTTCGAATCCTTTTATTGAACTGCTTAGTAAGTCTTATCTGATAATTTTAGGTATGATGAATTACTTCCAACATTTTCTTATTGATCAGGTTGAGTTAGTCATAGTAGGCATACTGCTAGTTAAGTTCAGAGATATGAGTTTCTCGAAGAACTCTTACTGTCTAAATTTACAGCTTTACAGGGAGGACTGCTCCCATTCCATAGACTAACGAGTAGGGCATAGCTCTAGTAGCTAACTTATATGTTGTTCTATACCTAAGGAGGGAACTTAGTAAGTATAGGTGCCAAAATTTATTGTTACTGATCATTTTCTCAAGCATGCTTTTTAACGCTTTATTGATAGCCTCAACTGCTCCATTGGTTTGAGGTCTGTATGGGGAAGACCTGTGATGTTCTATCCTTTCCTTCTTTAGGATAGTGACTACCTCTTTCTGGAAGTGGGAGCCGTTTTCTAAGATGACCATATGGAGAACACCATATCTTGTGATTATATTTATTTTGATGAATTGGGCCACCTTTTTTGAATCCAGGACTTGACAAGGTGTAGCTTCAGGCCATTTGGTGAAGTAGTCAATGGCCACTAAGATGTATTCATAGCCAGCAAAAGACTTTGGCAATATTTTTCTGATGATGTCAATGCCCCAAATAGCAGAGGGCCAAGGTGTTGAAATAGGATTGAGTGGAGAAGATGGGAGCTTTTGAAGCTTAGTATACTACTAACATTTAGGACAACTTTAGGCAAACCGTGCACAGTCCCCATTCATAGTTAGCCAGTAGTAGCCTTAATTCATGATTTTACGAGATAGTTCCCAACCATTAATGTAGGTGCCATCTGTCTTACCATAGATTTCTTCCATGATCTTGTTGGCTTATTCATCAGAAATGCATCATAAGTGGATGTCATTCCAAATCTTTTTGTATAGAATGCCACCCCTTGGAATATACCCACTGGCCAGTTGTCTTATGGCCCTCCTTTCTGATTTGGAAGCACCTTCGGGATATTCCCCTTTCTAAGGTAAGTGTAAATGTCCCAGTACCAAGGTTTTTCTTCAACTTCTTAGATATTCATGCAATGAAATTAGAAACTTGGTTGACACTTGATGCTTATTGAAATAGGATGGAAAATTAACCCATCACGTGTTTTTATAATGGATGTTAGTGTTGCCAGTGCATCAGCAAACCTATTTTGAGTTCTTTGTAGATAGGGGAAGGATAGAGCATCAAAGCTATTTGCTAGTTCCTCGATTCACTAATGGTAAGGAAGCAACTACTCATCTTTGATTTTCCATTTGCCTAGTGCTTGGAAAATAATGAGATTAGGGTTACCGTAGACTTCTAAGTTCTTATTACTGATCAAAAGGGTTAATTCTAATCTAGATACACATGCTTCATACTCAGCCTTGTTGTTCGTTACCTCGAAGTCCAATTTGATGGCCAGAGGTAAGCTCTTTCCAGTAGGTGTAAGGAACATCATCCCAATGCAATTTCCTTGTGATTGGTAGCTAAGTCAAAGTACAATTTCCATACTTCATTTTGGAGGATTAGGATGTCCACATAGAGAAACTTAGGTTCTTCCCTATGATCATCGATTAGGGCAGTGGCCAATTGGTAAGCAATGACACTACCCTTAACGACTTTTCTTTGAACGTATTTGAGGTCTTAGGCTAACAAGACTGCCATCCATCTAGCCATCTTGCTATCCAGGATAGGCTTCTCTATGAGAAATTTGAGTGGACTCTGGTCAATGAGGACATGTGTGATGTGTGCCCCCAGATAGTGTCTTAGCTTATGACAAGCCCATATCAGAGCTAGGCAGAGTTTTTTGATGTAACTATATTTGAACTTGTGGGCCTACTCAAGTAGTAGATGGCATTCTCTTTGTGTGATTCTAGAGCATTTTGTGACAACATTAACCCTATGGCTTCATCAGTGACTTTCAAGTAAAGCAGTAGTGGTTGGCCAGGCTTAGGAGGTTGCAAAATTGGTGGGTTCAGAAGATACTCCTTGATTTGATTAAAGGCCTTTTAACATTCCTCATTCCATTATTTAGAGGAGCTTTTCTTGAGTAGGTTGAATATCGATCCACAACTGTCGGCTAATTGGTGGATGAACCGACTGATGTACTAGTGGCGACCCAAAAAGCTTTTTATCTCCCTTTCAGTTTTAGGAGGTTGCATATCAAGAATAGCTTTGGATTTGGTAGGATCGACTTCAGTCCCTTTCTTGCTAACCATGTATTTGAGGAACACTCCAGATAAGGCTCTAAATATGCATTTGTTGGGATTCAGTTTGAGATTATATTGTGGTAGTCATTCTCTGTTAGCTGGTTCCAACATTTTTCAATCGGATTGGCATTACTTTATAATAGTAAATGCCCTATTCTTTGATAAAGGCTGTCTTTTTCATTTCTGGAGGATGAATCAAGATTTAATTATACCTCATGGCTAGATCAGTTAAGGAAACATTTTTGAGCAGGCTAATGCGTCGACAAGAAGGTCTATATGGGGTAGTGGAAAATCATCCTTAGGGCATGGGTTTTTTAGATCCGGATAATCCACACACATTCTAACTTTCTCATCCTTCTTTGGTACTGGGACTATGCTAGCCAACCACAATGGATGGTTGATTGGTTCGATGAAGTTATGAGAGAGTTGCTTGGACACTTCTTCCTTGATTGGGAGAGACCATACCACTTTCATGAGCCTAAGCTTCTATTTGATAGGCTTACCATCAAGATAGGTTGGAATATTATGGATGGCGATGCTCGAATCGAACCTGGTCATGTCGCTGGGCTTTCAGGCAAAGCAATCTTCGAATCTCTTGATGGTAAACTCAATGTCCTATTTTTTTGAGCATATAGATTCATTCTATATGTTTTTAGGTAAGTCATGGGTGCCAATGTTTATGGTCTCTTTAACTCCATCTTTTATTTCATTTGTTGTTTTATTCTCTTTTTCTTATTTACTGAGGTTAGATTCATCAGTTGGGACATTAAAAGAAAATAAAGAGACAGGCTCATAATAAGAAAATTTGGTTGCTTTATTGGTTAAAATTAAAGATAGGTCCATTATTACATCATATTCATAATTAAAGTCTAGTGGACCTATTACATCATATTTAGACTCATAAGATAAAGAACAAGACTTTGACTAAGTATCACTTTCAGATTCGAACTCGGTCTCAGTCTGAGATTTAGCTTCAGCCACCTTTGTTTCATGAATCCAATTGTTGAGCTTTCCTAGTGTAGGCTTGATCAGAGTGGAGAGGTCAGTTTTCTACTCTTTGTCAGTCAAGATGGCTATTTCGCTAAAGAGGCTAGCTTCCATATTCTCATCAGCTAAAGAATAAATCAGGGAGTAGTCCTCAGCCTGGTGCTTTAAATCAGCAAAGAGTTTGAAACTAGGAATTCTAATACCAGTCACAGGGAAAATCCATGGCTAAGGAAAAGCATAGTATGCAACTATCTCTACCTCTTTCACAAAGTACCCATTCAAAGTCTTGAAATATGGTCTCATGAGGATGTTAGCTTCTCTCTCTCTCTCTTAGTTATTGCATACCTTTCTCTATCTTTAGCTTTTTCCCCTTCAATCTCATCATCTTTTAGGTGATAACCTAGGCTAAAAGGAGGAGTCGAGAATTTGAAATCACTGAAGGACTCAACTCCTTGCCGATTTTTCCTAAGGCCCAGATCGGGGAAGTATGCCACGTGTTTCCTAATGTTCCTAATCATTGGGTTGCAGTAGGGGTTGGAGTCTAGAGTGATTTCCTCTTTTAAATTCTTTATACTATGAATGACCTAGACAAATGAGAAGCCAGATAAAGGATATGTTGGCAGCTCAGGTTGAATCTCCAGAATGGGAACTGTGTCTAGGACCTCAGATTTTCCTAACAAATCAGCCTTGATAGTAACTATTCCACCCTTAAGTGGGAACTTGACTCTCTGATGTAAAGTTAAAGGCAGTGCCCTGGCTTAATGGATCCAAGGTCTTCCTAGAAGCAAATTAAAGCTCGATGTCACATCTATGACTTCGAAAGGAACTTTGAATACATTTGGGCCCATGGTGACAATCAGAGTTGCCACCCACAAAACTTATCTTTTTGAATTATCATAGGCTGGAACAATCTAATCAGAGGGTATGAAATCTGTAGCATTTAGATCCAGGTAGCTTGCTACATTAAATGGGAAGACATTAAGTGTAGACTTATTATCCACTAAAGTCATGGGAAAAATCTTCTCTCTAGTGATGATTGTGATGTAGAGGGCATCATTCTACTATCCCCAAATGGGTCCTCATTGTCTAAAAAAGATATTGATGCCCTTTGGGTAAAACTTGTGATGCAAGCAACCCAAGCTTCAGGAGAAATGTCGATCTGAGTCTGACGTTGGATCAATGGCCTTGCCAAGAGCCTGACTATGAGGAAAGAGGACATGGGTAAACTTCAGATAGGAATATATTCATAGGTCATTTTTAGTTGTTTAAGTATATGATCCTCTTCAAGTTTAGGAGGACCCTTTTTCTGTGACGCTGATTGGCCTGCAGATGGCGGGAGAGTAGGTGCTTATGTTATTCTTCCACTTCTTATAATAGCATTAATTTCTTCTCCCAATACTCTTAGGTCGATAATCACACAATAATAGTTGTATTGGATTGACCTCCCTAAGGAAGGTTGGCTAATTGAAGAAGGAAAATTTGGAGAGGACATCTCTAAGGAAGATTGGTCCTCTTTGATGTAATGATAATTTCTCAAAGGTAAAACATCATATATGAGATGTGTGGGATCCCCTTCATCAAATTCCACTAGTATTGCATTCATATTATGTTCTGGAAGGGGATTGGTGCCAATGTTTGGCATCGGTAAGAGGAGTTCATTAGTAATTAGATCTTGAATTTTATGCCAAAGGGTATTACAATCGTCAGTTTTATGGTCTGGTCGTTGATGATAATCACACCTTTCAGACATGTTGAAATTCTTTGGTAATGGATTTGGAATGAGCTTTGGTTCCAAAGGTTTGAATGCATCCTTTTTTAGACATTGCTTCCTGAGGAAGCTCAGTGTTAAGCCTCTTAGGTTAGTGCATCCCCTTGGTTTGATTTGAATGGGGTTACGAGCTGAAATTGCATTAACCCCACTTTCTTTTTGAGTGCCATTACTTTTTCAAAAATGGGAGGATGAGGTCTGAGTATCATCTTTAATAATGTATAAATCAACCCCATCCTCAAGGCATGTTCAAATATTTACCAAGGCCTTAAAGTTTAGAATATTCTATGTCACCATTTTGTCTCAATAAATAGGTAACAAGTTCTTTATAATGTTTTCAATCTGTTTAGAGTCAGTTGGTATGTTTACCATTTGGGAGGGTTTCTTCCTCCATCTAGTAATGAAAGATGAGAAGGTTTCTTTTAGGAGTTGTTAAGTTGTTTCAAGATCCCTTCTTTTAACATCAATCTCTTCATTATAAGAGTAATGCTTTACAAATTCGTTACAAATAGATTCCTAGGTCTGTTTCTTAGAAACATATAGTTATACAAACCAGTTCAGAGCCATACTAGTAAGCTACTATTGAAATAACTGAGTAAGGAGCTCGCCTTCAATACCCAAGGGGCATATTGTGACATCATAAATTCTCAAGTGAGTGTTGGGATAAGAAGTACCATTAAATTTCTCAAACATAGGCATTTGGAATTTGGGAGGAAGCCCAGCATGTGGGAATAGGCTCAACGCCTTAATGACAATGACATTTTCTTTCTTTTTGAAAGCCTCAGAGGTCTTTTGCATCTCCTCATATTTCATTGCTATAGACTTGAGTAATTGATGATATTGGCCCCCTTTTAGGAAATGATCCACAATAGGGGTAGTCAAGGTTGTGGTTCCATAGTGAGTAATGGAATCAGGATAACCACATCTTCAGTAACTAGATCTTTCCATTAGTTGGAAGAGGTAGAAGAATGGTTGGCTAGCTTGACCCCAATCTGGCTCATCATACTTAAACCTTGCCTAGGATAGTCAGCTCTTGGGCTTGCATCATTGAAGTGAGGGTCTCATATTATGTTTTTGTAATCTTATCTTGTCTTTTAGGTATCTTGGCTAACATTCCAATAATATCAGCAGGTGGAGCAGTGGCAGTAGGTACAGTGGCATCAATAGCAATAGTAGGGTTGAGGGTGTTGTTGCCTTCAATGTTTGACATGTTAACCTTTGGACAAAGAAAATTTGAGGTATTAGGTTTTTGAAGGGTGAAGCCCGGTAGCGGGTAGGTAGGTATGAAAAGAAAAAAAAAGTGTAAGTTTTTGGAGAACTTGGTCTAGAACAGTTCACTTAGTCCAATTTCATTTTTTAGGTGTAGTAATGCATGTATGCATGAATGAAAAAGGTTTCCAATTTCCAAGTCTCGCAAAAAGGTAAATACAGTACAATATTCCTATTTTCTTTAATTAAACTATTATTTTAACCCCTTTAGTTCAGACTAAAGGAATGTTATTTAGAAAAAATATTAAGCCCTTTTAATTCAGATTAAGGCAATTTTATGAAAACCATTTTCATAATTAAAATCAATAAACCCTAAAATCTGTTTAGGTAATCATAATAAAAAAATGTATTTTTACATTAATCAAATTCAAAATTGATTAATAACCTATTGGATAATTATTTTTACAATCTAAAATCAATTAGCAACTAAACTAACAATCGCCCCTCTTGTTACCAGAATAACCCCCACCCTTCGCGAGAAGGGAGAACAGCGTGGGCTTTGATTTCCATTCAAAAGGATACACCGACAAGCTTTTCATGGCTTCAACTCCGAAATTGTTTTCTTATTATTATGTTTTTTTTTTATTTTCATTTTTATTATTATTATTATTATTTGTGTATTTCCATTATGTTTGCTTGTGTATGTTTCAACTGTTATATGTTTATTTCCTGTATATTGCTTGATGTATGTTTTAAGGAATGTGTACTCCTCCCAGATCATAAGATTGGAGTGGAAATTCCCTTATTTCACCCTCTTGCTTGTAATTAATTTTTATCGCTTTATTTGGGTGTTGTACCTTCCCTAGAATCTGAAGTGGGCTAGAGGAAGGACCCTTGGCAAATAGTTTGTCTTTATCACTTTATGGCTGATATTTACATAACTAGCATGCTCGTACATTCATTCGATAATCGTGTTCATGCAAAAACGAAAACTATCTTTTAACTGAACTTGTATGATTTTAGGCTAAAATCTTATTTTAATTAAAATGGTATAAAAATATTTTATTAAAATGTTTTTCAGATCACGAACCCCTGAACCCCCTTTGGTTCCAAAAGGATTAGCTTTTCCAATTGGGTAGAAACTGAACTTTTTTCTAGAAATGGAGTTCAATTAAAAGGTTTCTTAATCACCTTAGAATAAAATAGATTTTTCTAAAAGTATTAGGTGGTGACTCTAGCACTTCACACACAACATGCACTCCAATGGACACTTGTGGATACATAATTGTTAGAACTTGATCCATAATCCACGATGCCTCGAAAGCACAATCTGAAAGATTTTCTCGGGCCTTGCAAGCCTGCAGATGCTCTCATCGAGGGGAAATTCTGTGGGCTGTTTAGACGAGGCCTTACAACTGGTAACTCCACTAGGGACGTTTGGTAAACTGATAAAAAATTAAGTGGTTTATTTTTTTAATAACAAAATTTTGGCCCGTAATCATCCAAAATTAAGTTCTCATGCATCACTTCATATACACCTGTATATTAGGAAAACCTGGATAGAGAGTAGCATCGAGTGAGCTTCCTTTCTTAGGACTACTTTGTCGATAGCAAAATAATCCAACTCCAGGGCACCCTAACTGATCCTTTCAGTTGGAATGATGAGATACATATAACCATTTGACCCACTCGAGCCTCTTTGGTTTTGTGGTTAGGTGTGTTGAGACCTCTAGCCATCATGTAATGATTAGAGTTGACCCTAGTCCCATGTACCTTAATGACTCTATATTACTGTCATCATGAAACCTTTTTCATTCATGCATATATGCATGCATCGCTACATCTAAAAAACTGAAATTGGATAAAGTGCATTGTTATAGATAGAAAATTAAACCTCCTAAAATACCTTTCTCTTTACATGCCTACACCTGGCCTTACCTTATTTCTTTCAAAAGTTGATACTCCATTTTTCCCTTTTCCCAAAAGGTCATCATGTCAACTAGAGATAACCTCATGCTATTTCCTGCTTCTAAAGCCACTACTATTGGTGCTCCAACTAGCACCCTCATTGCTCAACCTGCTGCATCTATATCTACCGTTCTTGCTAGCATGTTGGCTGCGTTTATTCAAAGATAAGAAGATGCTATGAAAGTCCAGCAAGAGACCCTCATGCAATGATGAAAAGCTAAGAACAAGCTATTTTGGGTAAAGTTCATACTATGTTGAGTCAAGTTGGGATCCAGCCCACTAATCATGCTTCGACTACTTCTGACACTCTAGCTAATGAGGTCATCATTTTAAATCCTCAATCTGACCATGGAAATAATACTCCTATAACCCCTGTTACTGATCATTTCTTAAAAGTGGTTAAATAACATCCATTCATCAAAACTATAACCCAAAAATACTAGAATTGAAAGGGACCTAATGCTCTTAAGAAAAAGGAGAAAGTCTTAGATTTCAAGTCACTGAGCCCATTCCCCAAAGCTAGGCTTCTTCTTAAGTTTCAAATGCCACACTTTGAGAAATTCAAAGGCACCTCCTGCCCTAAAACTAACCTGTGAATTTATGATGGCACGCTCTAACCTTTCGGAGTAGAAGGTGAACTTATTGCTCAGCTTTTCCAATAGTCGCTCACTGGCATGGCTCTGACCTGGTTCATACAATTAGAGGATTCCAACACTTTCCTTATTTTAAGGCTTTAGTGGCCATGGGCTCTTGCCTGGAAGATGAAATGGAATCCTGCCTCATTAAGGATGAGACTCAGACTTCATCCTCTCGTTTTAACAAAATCATTGGTACACAAAAAGAGAATAGGCTTAATGCCATTACAACCTGTAAGCTACTCCAGATACAAAGTAGAGAGTTTTCTAATCTAAAGGGGTTAAAATTGAACTACCTTTTAAGACAATGTGCGGAAAAGAATGCCTTCAAACCGTTGGAGCCTAAGCCAATTCCTAATTCGTTACTGAAAAACTTCAACATGAATGAGACTTGTGACTATCATCAGGGGCCTGGGCACAAAACTAACAATTGTGAGGCCTTTCCCAATAAAATCCAAGATCTCATCGATGAGAAGAAGATTCTACTTCCTGAAGTCAATATTGGCATAAATCCCCTCCCTGAACATACTACTAATGCAATACTAAATGAATTTGAGGAAGGTGGTTCCAAAGACCTTATCATTGATGTTGTACCACTGAGCAACTATCATTACACTAAAGATGACCAATCTTCCTTAGAGAGGTCACTCTCCCCAGTATGCTCACCAATGGTTGACCAAACTTTCTTAGGGTGGCCAATTCATCATGACTACTATTGTGTCATCATAGATTTGAGGAATCTAAGTTCAGAGATAGATACAATCATAAGAAGTCAATGCATTACTCTGTAGGATGAAATATGAGATGTGCAATAGAAGCAAAAAGGAAAAAGAGGAAATCGAACTGGGGAAGGATTCGAATTTTTATTTTCAAAACTTTTTCAAAAACTAAATTTTTTGCTAAAACTCTTTTAACAAAATTAGGTTAAGCAATTTTTCAAACTCGTTGAAACTTTGCCCTAACCTAGGGTTTGAGTAAAAACATTTTGTCAAAACTCTTTTAACAAAATCATTAGAAATTTTCAAACACTTTGAAAATCAATTCTATGTCAAAACTCTTTTAACATAGAGGGTTTAGTCATTTATC
>CAOJBK015710268.1:0-10893 GCA_948294925.1 Codiaeum variegatum | reverse complement strand
ATTTCTTCACCATGTTGATGGAGCCTTCATGCTGCCTTGCAACGTGCAAAGGTCTTCAGGTAAGTCTTCAAGATTGGTTATTTTTCTACTTCTACTTCCTCTTCCTCTTCTTCTCTGTTGACCTTTTGTTGTCTGCAAAACCTCTGGTGGATAAGAAGGCCAACGCTATTCTGAAAGAGGTCGCCAAGGCGATGGTTGAAGCTTTTCCAAAAGCGAACCTCCCTATCCGCAATTGCAATTGCAAAATAGGGGCTGCAAGCTTTTTACAATGGCACAATTAGTGAGAAGTTGGTGGAGGATGTAAGAAAGGCTGGTGGGATATTAATAATGGAGGATTTAAAGAATTACATAGTGGATATAACATATGAAATGGTGGTAAATGCGATGGGCTACACTGTGTATGGGATGCCTCCTCCTTCAAATGGAACTCTTGAGCTGTCTCTGGTGGGTAATATCCTTTATCTACCTTATTTATATCCTTGAAGGCTATATTTAATTATTGGATAATTACAACTTTAGTGTCTGAACTTGGCAAAAATGTAAAATTTAGTGTCTGAACTTGCAAAAGTTAAGATTTAGTGTCTGAACCCCTTAAAAAATTATGTTTTAGTGTTTATGACTGGTTTTGAACCGGTTGCCTATGATTTTATAAATATGTGGCATCTAAGCTCCTAAATGACTTGACACGCATGCTTTGACTGGACTGATTTCCGTTGGAGCAGAAAGCAATGGTGTTATTATGAGGGTAGTGCTGGTATTTAAAAAAGTCAGAGAAAGGGGGAATTAAATTGGGAATTAGGGTTCATTGCTTGTTAATTTCTTCTTCTCCTTCTCCTCCTCCTCCTCCTCCTCCCCCTCTTTAATTTGTTTCACCATTTGATTCTCAAGCACGATCTGAGTGTGATGGAAGATTTGATTGATATAGAAGAATCGTCCATCATGGACATTAAAAAAATCCAAGAAGAAGGTTTGATTTACATTTTTGAAAAAAAAATTACAGCTTTGTATTACATATCTCTGCATTTTCAAAATTAGAACTGATTCATTGCAAATTCTTCAATCCCAGCACAAATTAGTATAAAAAAATGGATTTTCTATCAACCATCAATAATTAATTTGATCATTTTTTCTTCAACTTGAATTATTGGAACTTTTGGAAATTTAGGTTAGAAAGTGAATTAGTTTTACATAAACTAATTGGGGATTTGGAGATTTAAGTTAAAAAAAGGGTATTTATGTCTTTGAATTGCATCTTTAGTTATCAACAAATCAAATTTTAGCACGTCATTACTATGAAAAATATAATAATTTTCACGTCAGCTATTTAACTTAATTAACTAACATTAGTACTAAAACGTAATTATTTAACGGATTCAGATACCAAATCGTAACTTTTGCAAGTTGAGACACTAAATTATTCATTTTTGCTAAGTTCAAATACTAAATTTGTAATTATCCCTTTAATTACTAGTCTATAGGTTTTAGCTATATCTTGAAGGCTCTACTTAAATTAATTGAGCATATGTAATATTTACCAAAGGTGATTTCTTTTTATTAAACTTTTTTTTTGTAAATGATTATATTTTTTATATATTTGACTTAATATTTAACAAATTTGTTACTGTAATAACTTTATTTTTACACATTTAGTTTAATAAAGTACTTAATTTTTTAATATACATTTTATTGATTATAAATTTGTATATTTGCTAATTGCAGATTTTTTAATTGATTATAAACTTTCTATTAAAAAATAATATAATAAAAATAAGATAGAAAAAAATTTTAGACCACGCTTTAAAGCGTGGGTAAAAAATTTATATTTTCGAATCTAGCCACGCTTTGAAGAGTGGGGCGAATGACGATGCTAGAAAGTGTGGGGAATAAAATATGGCTAAGTCAATCCCCGTCGCTTTGCTAATGTGTCAGTAAATTGCTCCCAACATTGCGTTTAACGACGCATTGGACCATGCTTCACGAAGTGTCAGAAAATTTCTTAACCACACTTTTAAGCGTGGGCATTTATATTTTTTAGTGTGGGGAAAGATCAATTTTGTTGCAGTGAAACTTTGGATTACTATAAATTAATAAAATACATACATTCACACATGCAATATATGTGTCAAAATAGGTTAGTGAGTTGGGTTCATGTTGGATTGACCAATTTAAATGTCTTGATTAGGATTAACATGAACATGATCCATTTATTAATCGTCTCTATATTTCTGATCCTAACACAACATGAAAAATAAATAGATGACACGACCACGACACATGTAACCCATCTATTTCAATTAGTCATATACGGATCAACCACCTTAATGTAACCCATTTAATCCATTTAATATACCTAACAAATATAATATAATTTTATATAATGTAATTACTTTTAAACAAAAGTTTAACATAATATTTATAAATTTGAATTACACTTTTAAGTCCTAAAATTCTTCATATTAAAAAATAGTTTATTAATATATCCACAAAAGTTCTTAAAAAATCAGATAGTTATTAAATGGGCCAACCCAATCCATAAAATTAAATGGATCAATGACGGGCTAGTAGATCAACCTGTTACATGATACATTTAATTTAATGTATGACATAAACTAGTTAAATTTCAGTCCTAATTCATAATTTTTCATGTTAGGCAAACCATATTTATCTTGTCATGAGTCATTCTGACATCCTCTAACGTGTAATAGATTTAATCGATGTAAAAAAATATGATTAAATGTAACGATTAATTAATTATAATAATCAATTAATTATAAAAATTTATAAAAATAAAAATATATTTTAGTACATGCTACATACCGAAACAACAATTGTTCTCATTCTCTTATATGTAAAATAAAGAAAATATTTAAAATATAATTTATGATAATTTTGATTTAACTGATATATTAATTTTATTTTTCATCAAAAGATTTAACAATAAATTTGTGCAACACCTAAGAATGTATACAATTACTTCTTATAATGAATGACATTTAATTTTGTAATTTTAGTTCAATACATTTATTTCATAAAAATCATAATTAACGTTATTTTAATAAGATGAAATAACTAAATTATCACGTTATTTAAATAACTAAATTATCATGTTATTTGTTATTAAGAAAAAATAATTTCTTAGGACTATCATAATTTTATTATAAATTGATGAATAATATAAATTCATATATGATAGTTATTTATTTTCTTTATATAAAAAATTTATATATAATAACTTAATTGTATTTTTATTGATATGAAAAATATAAATTATATAAAGGTATATATTTATGCATTATTTTTCATTTGATTAATTTTTCGATGTTAAATCCAAAAAATACATCACGTGAATTATGTATATTTACAAAATTTTGATTACTATACCTTAATAAAAATCATATGTTTGCACATATAAATGATGCAAAAATATCATAAATAATAAAATTAATTATAAATAAATCTATAAATAAAATAAAATATTAGTAAATGACAATCAAAAACATATATTTATGATATCCGATAAATATATCAATGAATGCATAAAATCTTAGTTAGATATAATTATTAATTCTTTGATAATATATATAGTATATGTACTTAAATGTATACATAATTAAATTCAATGAATATATTGGTGTATACATGATAAATTTAATTTATACATATATTAATTATTGTTGTCCTCGAAGGGTGTGACAAGGTGGTAAGTAACTAATGTTTACAGTTGCACGTTTCAAGTTCGAATATTGAGGGAGGTAAGAGGTAAAAAATTGATTTGGATATTTGTCCACCCTTCTACATTTTTAGAAAAAAAAATTATTTTATGAGTAATGATTTTTGAACCAATTTAATTCATTGCGTAGTTCATATATTTATATTTTTTAAGAGATAATTCATGTATTTACATTAATTACTACATATATTTATATTCAATTAATCAATTCAATTTAATTATAATTTATTATGTAAGATTTTATAATTTATTAAAATAAAAAATTAATGAAAAAATGGACACATATCAATAAAATAAGGGTACACATTCACTTATACATACATATATATATATATATATATATATATATATATATTAGATTACTTTTAAAATATATAAATATAAATTATAAAAATGAATATCATAAACATATTTTTTAATACTAATACATCAATATAAATTTTATATTATAAATTTAAAATAATAATTTTATAAATTAACAATCAAACTTGAACACAAACCGAAATTAACGAGTTCAAAACACAATTTTTTATGAATTAACATTAATTTTACTTGAAAATTTAATATATGAATAATCAGATTTTAAGATCTAGAAATTCACTCCAATTCAAGAAAATCCAACCAAGTCAATTCAAAAGATAATCAGCCAAATCCTTGCGTTTGAATCCTGCCAAAGTAATGGAGACCTCAAAGACCAGTGGCACTCAGAGATTGGAAAATACATGCAATCGAACAATCCAGTCTTAGTATGACAATAAGTCTACAATTCAAAATTTTCTTTTCTATTGATACGCTTTAATTTTTCTTAGGTTAAATTTCATCCACCACCTCACACTACTAACAACTATTCGTAAAAGTTCATTCAGTCAATCAAGTGGTGATTCTAGTCGTCACGTGATGCGTGATATATTTTCACGTAACTTGAATGAGATTTATTTAGTTTGGTTATATTCACATGCAAGAAAGAAAGACGATCAGGGGCGGCCTGATGCGTATCTGGCGATAACCTTCTGACGATCAAGTCAGTATCTAAATAGGAGTTTAATAATTGCTCTAAAAAATAGAACTATAGCTTTAGAGTATGTGTATTTGCATTCACTTGAATGAGATATTTTGAAAGCTATTTATAAGGCTCAGTCCATGTAGTTGGAACACGTATCCACTTAGAATAAGCTATTAAGTATCCTTGATGGGACAATGATATGACTGAAGTGTTGGTGACTGATGTAATCAACTGTCTCTATAAAATATCCGAACTCCGTAGGTTAATAGGGCAAACTTCTTAAAAGTTTGAAGGGTTCAGAAGTGACTAGTGCACTTATAAAATTCATACTAAACCTGAACTCTTAGTTATTGTCGAATTCGACTGATGCAGAGCCATATCAACACGTATCCTAATTGTTACAAAAAATTTCAACATTAACAACTCAAAATAAAAATAGTCTAAACTAAAATTTAGATTAATGAATATTCTTGAAAAATTGACCAGTGAATGACTTATTAAAACTAATTATCACTTCAAAATTACTTTTATTTTTAAGTGAATGAAAATCCAGTGTCTTTTGATTTAAATCCAAGTTTAAATTATTTTTATTTTAAATTATTAATATCGGACTTTATGATAATGTTGCAATCTGGTAGACATTTTTGCTATAAACCTTTTCTGTACTTAAAATTTAATATTTAACTGTTTTTAGGTTGGCAAATATTGAACTCTTATTTATTTGGATGACTTTATTAAATTATTATTATATTAATATAGATTACTTTTTTTAAAGGAATTAATAAAGATTACATGCCTTACAAAAAAATATTAAAATAAATAGAAAAAAAAAAACAAAAGCTTGCCCATATTGAAATTAATTTACATAAAAGTACTCAATCATACAGTGGTTGATACGAAATCTCTAAAACTTAATAATTTTTTTAATTAAATATTCAATACTTTTTTTTATAGAATTAAATATTCAATATTTAATTTTTAATTTTAAAAATAATAAATTTTATTTTAAGATCACCCTAATTTTCAATTCTTTAAAAATAAATAATTTTATTCATGAGTATCGATTTACATTTATCAAAATAAAATACCAAATAAATTAGTATATAATTAGTGACAAAAAAGAAATAGTATATAATTAGTCTTGATAGGCTATTAGCCTAACAACTTCTGATTTTCTTGATTATGGAATGGATTGGATTGACCCTAGACTTGAATAGCCTATACTGATGAACAAACGTGAGCTTAGATGACTAGACCTTAAGTATGACAAAGACCCTCCGAGACCCAAGTCAAATTTGGATTAAATAATGTTTTAGACTCTAGTGAGCTCTTAAAACAAATTAGGATTTTGGGAATAATATTACATACCTTAAAATATGTGCCTCTATGGAGTATTTATAGTGTTTGTTGAATTCCCAAAGAGGACACTTGTCATTACATTCATGGTGCCACATGTCACTGGATGATTAGTATATTTAGTGGTCCTGAAGTGAGGTTAAGCCATGTGTCTAGAGGGAATGTTCACTTGATCCTGCTCATGAGACTCGGTTTTGAAGGTGCTCTTCGGTATGAAATGTCCTGAAGAGCTCTTTTTAATTTTCTGAACTTGGACTTAGTGTTACAAAGGCCTTTTTGGACCATTTTTTCATGATTATGGGCTTCGGGCCCTCTGTACTCTGATTGAACCCATATCAGAGACCTCATTTGTTCATCTAAGGTTGAGGAGCCTATGGTTTGAGTTTTTGGTTGAACAAATCCATAGTCGAAGGGTCTAAGGCTTATTCAATTTGGTTATCGAGCCACTTTCGGCTTGTTTCTTCAAGTTTTGGATTCGATTCCTGGGGGTGTCTCTTTTTCTCAGTGATTTTCAAGAAGTCTTGCTCTCCCCGTGTCTTTTTGACCTCACCTACTTGATTGCCAATGTGCTTTCGTGAATCACCTAATCATTCCGACTTGATATCCCTTTTTAACTGGTTTGATGGTTACGTTCTGCATTTTTGCTTTCGCCATTTTGGATTCGCGTTGCTTCGCAAGGGTTCTCTGCATCCTTATCCTCTAAAGTCCTCATCTTCAGTAGACAAGACGTAGTCTTCGGGGCATTTCATGGCAAAGGTGAAGTGAGTCCCTTTGCGTTCTTTGCTCTATCATGTAACTGCCACATCATTAAAATTGCCTACCATGTGTCGATCTGTCAGGAATACAAAAGGTCTTCTAGAAAGTCTATATAAACCCCCTCATTTCAATTTTTCCCTCACTTTTCTTTCTCTTGTCTTTTATGTCAAACATTTTTGCTTCTTTTCATCTCACCCTTCTTTTCTCTTTTTTGATGGCTTGTACTCACCAACATATAGAGCAACATTCTTCTTAAAACAAGGCCGAATTCATTCCATGGTCCCTCACTCCCTCTTGGAAGGGCGTTACGCCCAAATCCTCAGTAAATTAGGACTACTTCAAGCATAATCTCCATGCCATTTCTGATGTCACCACCTTTATCTATCCTTTCAGCACCCATCGCACTTATCATGACAATCCTGTCTTTCATGTTCTTGTTGGTCAGCGAGATTACATTTGCTTCTTTGACCACATACTTCATGGTCTCCTTTCCTTCTTACTCCTTTTTTTCGTAAAAGTTTTCAAACACTTCAATGTGATACCTTTTACTCTTATCCCTAACTCGATCCTTGACATCCATTATTTCGAGGTCATGTGCTTTTTCTTAGGCATTTTTAGCCCTTCAGTAGAGCTTTTTCAATTGTTCTTTCAATTTGTCGCCAGCCAAGGCGATGCAGGGGTCTTCATGTCTTCGGAGAGACCCAACATGAGGCTTTTCTTCGTAAAGCCTAATAAGGTCGATGATTAGAAACTTGTTTCTTTGAGATTCAATATGTTAGACCTGCTGAGGAGGGCTTCAGCTTCGATGGAGAGTATTGTGAACCCAATAAGCTCTTTTTGAGTCCTTTTCTCTAAGATCTTGACAAAAAAGATCCGCCTTTATTGATTAGCTCCAAAAAGCTCGTCAACATCAATAAATTATGGCAAAGCAGCCTTTTTTAGGATAAATATGGCAACATATCTGTCCCATATTACCTCGAGGCTTTGATGGTTAAGCATCGCTTTCATCTGTCCCTTTTCTATTTCATTCTTTATTGTATCTATGTTCTGACCCTCACGTAAATTTCTTGTAGAGGAGACTATAAAGCCTACAAACAAGGATTTATTCCTTAAGTTAGTAATTGTTGGACACTCTATTTAGGGGGTAGTAAGGCTCGACAACTCTCGAATCATCCCCATTCGGTGTGCAAATACATGGGAGCTTCGCCCTCTAACAGACCAGGAGATTCAATTTTCCATCCAAGCTCTCCACCTTAGGGAAGCAAATTTTCCCTATCTGGAGCCTTATTTTAGGATGATGCCTCCTTCAGGCATTCCAGGGGTGTGGATATTAAGGGGGCCTCATCTTCACGCCCTAGTACCTCGAATTATTGTCGGGTCTATTCCTTCGACTCCCCTGGGTAGTTCCAGACCTCCAATTATCCCTTTGGTTGCTCCGGGTGCTAAGAGGCCTATGCCCAAGCATTCAGCTGCAGAAGATGAAAAAGAGCAACCTTTTATTACCAAGAGGCTAGAACTAGGTCTGACACAAGTCTTCGCCCTAATCCAAGCTCAATGGTTTCTCCCCAACTAGTGGCTCCTACTGCTATTCCTCTAGTGACTCTTCATCCTCTATTTGGTTTCGAGCAGAGGAGAAGATTTGATCAAAACGTTCAATGCATTAAATTTGAGTAGCAGATTGTTCAGATGCCCCAATTTTAGGATGTCGCTCAAAGGATCCTGGACATGATATAGCTTCTAGTTGAAAGTGAGGAGGAGTTTTAATGCCTTACTTCAATGATTTTATGGGAACTGCATCTTATACTTAAGTGAGGACAGCTTAATATCACTCTACAACAACGCCTTCGACTTGCAAGGTCCCGCCGTAAATTCATTCCTCCAAAAAGAGTTTGGAGCTCCCTAGCCTCCTCGCTTTGCTCTTTCATCTAACGGAGCTAGTCCTTCAACCCCCTCTTCCTCGTAAGAACCGAGTGTCTCCCTAAGTAAGACTGTCTTTCTTTTTTCTTCCTCTTCTTTTGGTCTTTAGGGGGTGTATGAGACCTTTGAGAGGTTTGGTAGGTCTCAACAGGCTAAGTGGTTTTCTAGGACTGCTTCTCTTATCGGTCGAACCCCTTCGAGTGATTTACCTTGATGGCAGGGAGAGAGGTAGGCTGACGATAAAACACTCCGCGAGGAGAGCCTTGCGAAAGATTGGTGAGTTTAGTTCTTCACTCAATGTTGACTTTCCTTTTCTTTTTCTCATTTCTACTAAATTTTCTCCTTAACTCATGTAGCTTCGAGGGGAGGTGATGTTGTTGGGGAAAATGTCCTTCAGTTTATTGGGACTTCTAGCACTTCTGCTCCTTCTATCGTTGATGGGGCTAGCAACCTACCCTCGACAATATAGGTACGTATATCTTCACTTTTCACTCCTCCCATCTTTCTAACTCTTTTTCCTTGTCTTCACAGCACATCAAAGGTTTTCATAATGAAGGTACTTTGCTTGCTGCTAAAGTGGAGGCTACTGTGCCTCTTATTATCCTTGCCCTCCCACCTCCTTCGAGGGTTGAAGGTGGTGCATTTGTTACACCACAAACATATGTTCAAGTTACTTTTTCTTCCTTCTTTCTTCTTTCCCCTAATTCTGGTGTGGTTTCATTAATTTCTTTTCCTCTTTGTTTTCGCTTTATGCAGGTTATCGAAGTAGATGATGATGAAGCTACTTTGAGAGCTCATTCTAGGGAGTTGAATTTCCTCATAGAGGATCCGGGTGTTGAAGACCTTCCAACTCTTGCTCATGGAGTTGAATAACCATTAGTTTCTCCCATATTTAATAGGTAGGTAAAGGATCTCTTTGACTCAGGCTACACTGTGGAGTCAGCCACTCAAGTTTTTATTTAACAACCGTCCCCTACTGCTCAATCTGATCTTCGAGAAGGGATTGAGACTTTAACTATTTTGAAAGAGAAAGATCGATTAAGTAGGGATGAAGAGGTTCAGAGGTCGGATCATTAGCCTTAACATTCAATGAAGAGGCTAGTCTTGGTTGGATCCCAACTCCTCTACTATTCGACCTTTGTTCCTCCCCCAACCTCTTCTCAATAGCTAAGTGGGGAGTTCTTATAAGGCATAATGAATGTTTCTTCTGTGAAAGGGATTTTTATCTCAAAGATTTGAGCTTCTTTCCATCCTTGAGGTAATTATCACTTCCATTTGGTTTCATGTTCTTCGTTTCCCTTCTTTTGACCAACTTCTCCTTCTTTTCGTAGGATTCTACTTCAAAGGTAAGGACTTACGAAGAGGCCACCAAGATGATTCTCTCTAATCATGAAGAGGCACAGATTATACTAGCTCTCCAAGGCTTGCAGGCAGAAAACCTAAGGAAAACCTTAGCCGAGAAGGATCAGGTCCTCGTTGAGTCCACTTTTGAGCTTCATAATAGTAAGGTGATATTGGTTGAGTCTACTTCAACTTTTGAGAGTGCTCACTCCAAGATAGATCTGGCCATTGAGGAGAGAGAAAAATCTTTGAAGGAGGTTAGCAAGCTTTGAAACCAACTTAAGGGGAAAGAGAAGCTTGTCGAGTATCTAAATCAGCAGGCTGCTACCTTCGAGGAGCAAAACCACATTCTCCAAGATAAGAAGGCCCAACTTTAGAAAGATCTTCACATATTTCAAAAGATTTGTAAGTCTTTAACAAGCTATACTAAGAGGCATGCTGAGGGGATCCAGCAGGCTATCAAGGACTTCTTCACCTCCAATTGGATGCAGAAGTATATAAAGAAGAAAGAGATTCTTTATAGCATTTTTTGCCATAACAAGACCATTGGGGAAGTGGTTGAGAAATTCCTTAAGGATGTAGGCATCTTCATAACTTACAAGCCTGAGAAGGTGCAAGTTCCTGTCCTCTATGAGTATCAGAGTCAACTTGCCCTTCCGTCTTCGCCCACTTTTGATGTAGATAAAGAGAAATATCTCTCAAGTTCTTCCAGAGAAGATCTTAGTGGGGACTTAAGGGCTGATGAAAAGGCTGGAGGTCCACAGCAGTAGCCTGTCTTTATAATTTTTTG
>CAOJBK015710022.1:0-25404 GCA_948294925.1 Codiaeum variegatum | reverse complement strand
TTAGCTTGTATGTATCATATTAATGATTAATTAAATAGTTTAATTAATTATTAATGATGATAGAATTAAACATGTAATTAAATTTACAGGATCCTAGCATATCTGGATGTTTAATTCGTAGAGAGGAAATTTCAATTAAGTATTAGTTTGCATGGGTTACAAATGGGTAGGACTAATTGAAATGGTTTTGGACTAATGATAAAAAACATAAATAAGCTTGACATGAAAATGTTAGCTTAATCCACATGGGATATGGTTAATTATGGATTAAAGATGATTTCTACTAATTATATACTTAATCTAGTTGACTAATTAACTAATCATTTAGTCAAAAATCAACTAAATCAAGTAACCATTACTTTCCAACATAGTTCCTTAATTTAAGGAAAAGTGGGTAGAGAAGTTATGGGTATAAATATAGGTTGCTTCATCTTTTTTCCTTGCTTGGCTGAAACTTTTCACTCACACACTCAAATGAGAAGATGATAGAGCTACTATACATCATTTTCTCCAATGAGTTAGAGAGAGAAGCTCTCTAAGAATTAGAGAGAGAAAGCTTCAAAAACACACCAAATTGAGAGACAAAATTTATTTTGAACAAACTCATTTTTCAATTAGCCCTTGGGAAGGGAATGTGGAGAAGCTCAAGTCTAAAGCCATCCTCAAAGTCTCAAGTTCTCAAGTAAAAAACTAAGAATCAAGCATTTGGATGATTCCAATGGAATGAGATTCAAGTTTCTTGAAGAGAACTAAAGAACAAGCTAATGGGATAGCTCGGTATATCTTAAGCTAGAGGCTTTGCATTTGAAGAGCTTAACGAAGAAGGGTGAGAGGTATTTTTGCTTATTACCATTCTTTGTTCAACTTGTGTTTTGCACATAATTGGTGAGATTATCCATGGTTGAATTGTGGGCTTTTTCATATGGTTTAGACATTAGTCAAAGTGTTTGATAAATGAAAAACTCACTATGTCAAAAGAATTTTGACACAGAAATGATTTTTCAAAGTGTTTAAATTTCAAATGATTTTTGCAAAATAATTTTGAAAAATGCATTTACTAAAATCCTAGGTTAGAGCATAATTTCAAAGAGTTTGAAACATTGTCTAACTTATTTTTGTTAAAAGAGTTTGAACAAAATATTATTTTCAAAAAAGTTTTGAAAACCGGAATGCGAATCTTTCGTGGAATTCGCCTTTCCAATTTTGCTTCTACTGTGCAGCTTGTTAAATTATCCCTTCAGTTTCTCCCTTCTTCAGCTGGTGCTTGATACACCGAAGGAAACACTAGGGGTTTTAAAATTTATAATGCTCGATGACTAATTCTACCCTGGCTCTAGACAAGTGTACCTATCGTTTGGGTAGTATAGCAGTAATGAGGTTGATCCATAAAGACACCGATGTAAGTACTAGCTCAAACTTAAACTATTATCTAGTTCATAATTAACACTGATTGAGAACTTAAAAATTAAAATCCTAATTACTAACTAATCCTAATGGGATAGATTCAAGAACTTGCAAGACTAAGGATGAAACAAATATGAAATAGAGCATCTATCTAGACTTCAACTCGTATTTGATTATGTTGAATGGATAACTAATAACTCAATGAAAACTCAAGGTAATCACCAAGTGGATTTTCACACAAAAATTAAGTTTGAATCTTTCTCAAGCAAACAAAACCTAATTCCTAGGTAAAGGATGGGAATCTCTTCTCACAACCAATCAGGTAGGAAAATCATTAAAAATAAGTGAAATAAAATATAAATCCTAGGAGTCCATACTTCTATCTCTAGTAAGCATAGCAAACCTAATTGATTTTGAGTGTTCAAAACCTAACTTTCTATCTCTCTTAAAGAATAGGCAACAACAATCATCAACAAACATGCATTGAAGATGAAAAGTGCAGCAATATTAATATAAAAAAAATAATACTTAAATAAAATCCTAAACATTCATTGAGGGAAAGAGTCAATTAATCCATACAAACATAAAATACTCATCTAATCTAGGTAGATAAGATAAGTTTAGTTCATAACAACAAAGAAAGAACAAGATATTAATAGGGAAAGAAAATAAACCAAGGAACCTATGAAGAACCCTAGCTTAATCCTTCAATTCCATTGATAATCTTGCTCGATCTTGCCTCTAATTGTGTTTCTCCACCTCTAATTCGCTCCTTTGATATGCAAACTCTTGGTTCTTGGCAGCTCTTTGGCTTTTTGGATGAACCCTAGACATAAAAACCTAAGACACTTAATTCTGAAAATTTTCGTGCTTTACATAAGTGTCAGAGTGCTGTCACAGGCAGCTCTCACGGCTTGTACCATTGCCCGTGATAGTCTTCTATGCAATTTTCCCCTTTGTTGAAAATCAGAGAGCTCTCATGGTCCCTGTCACGACCCGTGACCGGGACCATGAAAAGCTTCTGTTTCTCTGCGTCTTCACTCTATCTTCTCTCACGGGCGAGCTTCTCTCTGTGACGGCCCGTGCCATTGGCTGTGATAGCTTTCTGCCTTCCATTCTTTAGCATTCTGATGGGCTATCGCACAGGCCATGAGGCAGCCCTGAACCTTGACTTATTGCTCCGTTTTGATGCATTTTCTTCGTCTTTCAAGCCCAAACCTTGATATAGTTCCTCCTAGCTCCAGAATCCATTTTAATACTTAGAAATAGCTGAAAACACTAGAACAAACACATTAAATTCAATTTAACACGTAAAATCCACCAGGAATATGGGGTAAAATAGTGTATAATTTGCTAGTTATCAAACACCCCAACACTACTTATCCTTAAGCAAACCTAAGCACAATCAGTATGATTCCCACTTTTAATATATCAAAGACCTCAGAAAATTGAGACAATAACAAGAGTAAAAATTCACTCGCATAAACACTTGATTTTCACGATACTTTGGTTTCGTGACTAAACTAGGGACACAATTATCGAGTTTGGAATCCATGAAGGCACGTTCTCACAACCTAACTCCAAGGAAATTCAGTCACCACATCGAGTGTCTAGTCTAAAAAGCATGGCTCCATCAAGGAATTCAACCTAAGCACTCCTCGAGTCATTTAATCGATCTTTCTTGGGAAGTGGAAAAGTTTCTCTTTATTTAGTGCAAGGTGTCATGAGATTTTCAAATTCTTAAGGGACCCGACTTAGCTAAACCCATCACTAGTCTTTTGACGGGAAGGTAGACGCTTTGTGGTGCCGACCGGTTACTCAACTAGTCACGGACTTGTTTAGCCGGCTAGTAGCACTATTCATGGTTTTCACTTATAGATATTGCTTTACACAATATAAAACCAGTGGAATATTTTGTAATTTTCAAAGTCCCTTTTTACTTTCTTTTGTTTTCAACTTTTCTCATGAGTACATTTTATTTTCAATTTGATTTTATTTCCTAAGAAAACCTATCAAAAGCTCAAGTACTAACTCTAGTTTTCTAACATGACTTGTGCCAAGAAAAAGACTAGATACTCAATCGCAACTGAACGCCTTAAAGCCAATGGATTCCTACTTTCAACTACTATGTCCAAAGTTTAATCAAAAACCAAAATTATTTGGAAAACTAAAGTCTATGTGAATGAATTAAACCAAAAAAATTCAAATTTTAAAATGTCTTAAACATATTGCAAGTGAAAATTGTATCATATTGTGCTTAGTCTGCCATACATGTTTCAAACATTCATGCATAACGATAATTAAATCATCATACAACCATGCATACAAGCAATATTTTACCAACTCCCCCACATTTAAACCACACATTGTCCTCAATGTGTGTAAAAATGATAAACCATAGTGGAGAAAAGAAATACTTCCCTGAAATAGATGAATCCAGCCTTCCAAAGTAGTATAAGTCGTGCTAAAGTTGAGAATTGAAGCGCTATAAACCAAGGTTAGCTTAGGTTTCACATCGAAACCACAACAGAATAAGGTGAAGAATATCACAAAATAAAAACACAAGAAATTAAAACAATAAAGTAAACGGATGAAAATTTTAAATGATTAATGGGTTACCTCCCATTCAGCACTTCTTTAACGTCTTATTAGTTGAACGTTATTGTTATTCATCTTCCACCAAGGAAGTGGAGGTTTCCCTGTGTTGGATACCTCTATAAAGCAAAATAAAGAAAAGTATGTAAGGATGTTGGCCCGTACATAGCCTTCTTTCAGCAATAAAAATTATTTTTGGTTCTTCATGAGATGCATACCTGAGCATACGAGGTCGAGAACCATCAGCAAAGAGTCTTACCCATTGGGTCGTGGTGCGGCATATGGGTTGAGATTCTAAGAGATCATATATGACATCTTCCTCTACCCCATTTAACCCATTAGGAACAATGTGTATCTTAAGTGTGTATGTGTGTGTGTGTGTGTGTGTGTGTGTGAGGGGGTGGGGTGGTACGAGGAAAGGGGGCGGTTGGGGGGATTGAAAAACTTGTGTGTGCTTAATTTTGGTTACACTTTTAATTGTTTAATTAGTTTGAACTCATACAAACAAGTTTTGGCTATAAGAAGGTAATTTGATGATCTTGATTTAGCTATTGTTCTTCTTTGTAAATTTCTCAAAATTTAGCTATTCTTATAGGTCATTATTTTAGTTTTCTTAGTTAATTGCTAAATTTTGAGTTAGAATTTAAAAGTAAAGAGTTTCTTGATATTATGACATCATTAAAATTTAAAATTCATGTTAAATTTTTTAGCATATGGATTTGAATTTTGCATAGTTAAGATTTTGGCAAAATATCTTTAGTAATCTTAGGATTTAATGATATCTTTTTGATATAACATGCATGGACTGTGAATAAAGTAAAAGTTTGCATTAAAATAAAAATAAACATGGAGCTTTGAAAATAATCAAATATTTTGCTGGTTCTTGTTTTACGCAAAGTGAAATAAATTTAAAGAAACTATGAATAGGGCTAGTAGTTGGCTGATGTAAGTGATTAGTTGAGTAACTAGGGGTTAGCACCACAAAATGTTTACCTTCACGTCAAAAGGCTAATGACATAGCCAGTTAAGTCGGGCTCCTTAAAGTTTTAAAAAAAAAATAAAGAAGAAGAAGAAGAAAGAAAGAAAGAAAGGGAAAAGTTCATGTGCTTAAAGTTTAAATTTGCATGATATGTGTTATTCTTAAAGAGATTGAGTTAATTCCTAAGCATGAAAACCTTAATTTGCCTGATTTTAACTTTGATGCATAAAAGAAGTTTGCTTGTTCATTTAGCTCGACTTTGATGTTTAGTTATACTATAATGTTATTAAAATTGTTGAAATTAGATTTTAAGTTTAAAATTTAGTTAATTAATTAAGTAAATTCTGACCTTGACTTATTTGAATAGTTGAATGAGAATTTGAAACTTGGTTTTACATAGCTTGATTAAAGAAAGTTAAGTTATACAAACATTGTCATTGTCATTGTCAAAGTTAAGTGTGGGGAAGTTGTTTTATGCATAATTATATATTTTTTCCTTAACATTTGAGTTTATTTATATCCAAAAATTATGATTAATGTGTTTGTTAAGTGGCTTTTAGAGAAATCAGGAATTTGTGCAAATTACGGAGTTATTGGATCGAAAGGCAAAGTTCCTAAGTGAGCGAATTTGATAGGCATAATTTTTGGAGGTTTCAAAACATTTTACAAGAGAACAAGCCATGCCAAATGGATCTAAGGTCATGCAAATGGAGTCTGGACTGTGCAACTTACTAATTGAAAATTGCCAGAAATTCACCACGACACGGGCCGTGTGCATAAAGAATTAGGTTGTGCCGTTGTGATTTGAGTTATGCCATTGTCTGAGAGATTAGCCATTTGCATGAGGCGGAAGGCATTGGAACGGGGCCATGCGGACGTGAATTGGGGTCGTGCGAATGTTCATTAGTAGCATATATAAAGCTAGTTTTTTTTTTTTTTGCAAAATTTAAGTTATCATTCATTCATTCAATCCATTATTATTTCTATGTTGTATCTAAACATTATTCTTAAGAGTGAAACTTTATTTTTGAGAGGTTTAGCTTGAATTTATTTGGAGTTTGCATATTGGTTTTTATAGTTTAGTTAAATTTTCATCAATTTAACTTGTAATCAAGGATAAAGCTGAAATTCTCCAAGGAGATTGAGATTTTTTGCACTTTGCTTGAGGTTTTTAATCTTAAACTCTTTTCAACTTTAAATATTTTGGGTAATTCTTGTATTAAGAGATTAAACATGATTTCTCTTAAATTTATTGTTAATTTGTTGAGATTCAAACTAAACATGAGCTAAATTCTTTATTGTCTAGAGATTGAGCATGGAGTAGTCTTAATGTGAATAGTAGTAATTGGATTCTTTAATTTGTATTTATCTTTTGGTTGATTAAATTGATTTAATGTTAGCAAACTATTGCTTGATCACCAATTAGTTTAAATTAGGGTTTGGGTGATGAAGCGAGAGTGGAAATATAAACCCGAACTATTCAATTGAGATTCTAAAATGAATTAGGAATATAAGTTTTAGTCTTAAATCCTTTCATTAATGCATGTTTTCTTTAAATTACTTCTATGAATGCGATAGGTAGTAGAATAAGTTCTAATTGAGTGATTGCATTATAAATTGGATAATTAAACATAATTCATTGAACCAATTGCTTAATTTCATAGAAGATGGACTATGGATTGTCAAGATCTCTAGACTCATTTATATCATTACATTTATTCATATATATTTAGTTACTTTTGTTTAATTATTTAGTTTACTTTCTAAACACCAAAATCCTTTTTACTTTTAATCACACTTTCAAAAACAAATTGATAAACCGAATAGAATTTCCTTGAGGATACGACCTTGGGTTCTCATTCTATGCTACAATAGCATGTATACTTGCGATCACTATTGATCAGTATATTTTGAGGCGAACGCCTATATGAGTTCTTAATTGCCTAAGTTTGCTAAAGAAGCTATTATTGTAGTCCTTAAGGAGTATAAAAATTGTTTTGCTTGGAGCTATGAAGAAATGCCTGGACTCAGCAGAAGCCTTGTGGAACACTACCTTCCTATCAGACATGAGTTCCATCCCTATCAACAGCCACCTAGGAGGATGTCTAAAGAGGTGGAGCTTAAGGTGAAAGAGAAGATAAAAAAAGCAACTGAAGGCATGTTTCATCATACCTACTACGTATGTTGATTGATTATCTAACATAGTTCCCACGGTAAAGAAAAATTATAAGTTAAGAGTATGTGTAGATTTTTGTGATTTAAATAAAGCTACTCCTAAGGACATGTATATCATGCCTTTGGCAGATATGTTAATTGATTCCACAACTAATAATGAATTGTTATCATTCATGGATGGATATTCAGGATCTAACCAGATTTTAATTATGGAAGATGACATCTCAAATACTGCTTTCATGTGTCCAGGTTCTATAGGCACCTTTGAGTGGATAGCAATTCCATTTGGGCTAAAGAACGCTGGTGCAACATATCAGCATGCAATGGATGCTATATTTCATGATATGATTAGGCATCAGGAAATCTACATAAATGACATAGTGGTGAAGTCAAAGAAAGCTGTGAATCATATGGATCATCTGTGGAAAAGTTTCCACAGAATGAGGGAGCACCAGTTGAAATTAAATCCATTGAAGTGTGCATTTGGTGTTCAACCAGGAAACTTTCTGGGATTTTTAGTTCATCAAAGAGGAGTAGAGATGGAAAAAAAATAAAGCAAAGGCCATATTAGAAGCCCATGCTCTACCAAACAAGAAAGAACTGCAAAAATTCTTAAGACAAGTTAATTACTTGCGGAGGTTTATTTCAAAACTCACTGGAGAAAACTAAGGAGTTCTCTTATTTGCTCAAACTCAAGCAGGTTGAGGAATTCTTATGGGAGGAAAGGCATTATAAGGCTTTTGACAGAATTATGTTATACCTAGAAAGTCCTCCAGTTCTTATGCCAACTAAGGATGGATACCCTTTGAAGTTGTACTTGTCAGCCACTGATGGATCTATAGGATGCTTACTAGCTCAGGATAATTCTTTGGGTCATGAGCAAATTGTCTACTATTTGAGTAGAGTATTGTCTCCTATGGAGGTGTTGGCAGACTTCCTAGCAGATCATCCATCTGTGGAAATTATTGGTGGGACACAGCCTTTAGAACTACAAGTTTATGGAATTGAAAAGAAGACATGGATCTTAAATTTTAATGGTTCTTGTATCAAAAAGTCTGCAGGAGCTGGAATTGTGATCACATCACCTAATGGGGTGAAAACATCAATGTCATTCAACTTGGAGTTTGAATGTACAAACAATTGAGTAGAGTACGAAGCTCTGGTCATTGAACTAGAGATTCTATAGGAGTTAGGTGCATAAGAGGTAAAGGTAATGGGTGATTCATAATTAATTTTAATGCAGTGAACTGGGGAATATAAGTGTGATAGTGTTTATCTATCTCCTTATTAGACTGTTGAAGTTTAACTAGTGGATTCTTTTTAGGAGGTGACTTTTTTACATGTCCCAAGAGAAGAAAATTAAGAGGCTGATGAATTGGCCCAGATAGCCTCTGGAATCAAAATGTTTGAGGAACTCACTCATAAACTCATCATAGTGCAGAAAAAGATGCATCCTTCCATAGTAGAGAAGGGAATTCAAGTGAAAGTCTTCAGTACAGATATGGGTATTATTGGTGACTAGAGAGATGACGTAAAGAAATACTTGGATAAGTAGAAAGATGCCATATAAAGTTAATGTGCGGGCACAAAATTGTATGCTACCGAAGGGAGATCTCTACATAAAAGTTAAGATGGGTTTTTTTTTCTTAGATGCTTGAGTATGCCAGATGCCTTAAAAGTAATGCAGCATGTTCATGAGGGAGTGTGTGGTGCACATAAAGCTGGTGTTAAGATGAGGTGGTTGATTAGGAGACATGGCTATTATTGGCCAACCATCCTGAAAGACTATATCGCTTATGCTAAAGGGTGTCATCAATGTCAGAGGTATGGCAACATACAGAGGTTTCCTGTTAGTGAACTTCACTCTTTAGTCAAGCCACAACCATTCTTTAGATGGGCCATAGATTTAATTGGTAAGATCCATCCTGCCTCTTCTAAAGATCATTGTTTTATTATTGTAGCTATTGATTACTTTACTAAATGGGTTGAAGCTATGCCTATAAAAAAAGTTTAATAGGCAGATGTTATCCAATTCATTAAAGAGTTTATTATCCATCATTATGGCATTCTGCAGTCTATTATTATGGATCAAGGAATGATGTTTACTGGGGATCAAGTAAGATTGTTTGCAAAAGACTATGGGATTCAATTACTTAGTTCAACTTCGTACTATGACCAAGCCAATGGATAGGGAGAAGCTTCTAACAAAATACTTATTAGAATTCTTGAGAAGATGTTGGAAGGAAACCCTAAAGATTGGCATTGTATACTGTTTGAAACATTATGGGCATATCGCACTTTTAAAAGGAGTTCCACAGGAATCAGTCCATTTTTACTAACCTATGGACATCATGCAGTATTGCCTATGGAGGTAGTTGTGTCTTCATTGAGGATTGCAAAACAGAATGGATTGACGCCTAAGGAATACACAAAAGCCATGATGTTGAAGTTAGAACAGTTGGATGAAGAACAGATGTAAGTGTCTAACAGGATGATTGTTCAAAAGAGGAAAGTCTATTAGGCTTACAAGAGTAGAGTTTTTTTAAGAAGGAGACTTAGTATAGAAAGTGATACTTCTTACTAGAGTTAAGGACAGAGAGTATGGAAAGTGGTCTCCTAATTGGTAAGGACCATTTATGATTCATAAAATGCTTAGAGGTAATTCTTATTGGCTGGCAAGTTTAACATGGGAGCCACACAAGAGGTATACTAATGGTAAATATCTAAAAAAGTATTTTCCCACTATATGGGAAATGGTAGAACAAGGGTAAATGATTATGTAATACCTAAGTCTATTGTGTTCAGTGTATTTATATAGGGACCAAGGGAAGCATAAATCCAACTCTAGGCTAATTTTATTGTTCTATTGTAAATAGGCTACCAAGCCATTTATGGAATAAAAGTGAAGTAGGCTTATTGGCCACTTTTTCTAAGTTTTGTGTTCCACTTTGTTTCTGTATTTCTAGTTCATTTTAATTCTAAGATGAAACAAAAATTCTAGCAGCATAACATAAGAAAAGTCACAGGCAATAATGGCCTCGGGCCATATCAATAATTAAACTCAATCTAAGAAAATCAAGCCTTAATGGATAATGCAATGTTATGGCTACATAAATGCAATGCAATGTAATATAGCTATAGTATACATTTTCAAAGTTTTCAGTGTGATGGTTGTATGATTTCATCAACACAATCAACAGTAAAGTCAAGTAGAGGCCTCAGGCCTTTCATCATAAAATATCCAAGGTTCACAAAATCAATAGCCTCTATGGCTATAAATTTAAAAAAAAATCAAAATCCACAGAATCTAAGAGTTCAACAGTTCTCATTTAAACACAAGCCAATAGAACATGTTCCATTAGAGAGAAACACTCACTAGGGAGGTGAAGTGAAAGTTCCCTTTAGAGGTATCCATTGTGAGATACAATTGTCCTTGTTCTTAGAAGCTAGGTCTCTCTTTGTAGCCCATTTCCATACTTAAAGTATTTGCTTCTCTATCTCTATTTTGAGGGATTTTTGTTTGGCTTTTTTATCTGGATCTTTAGTTTTGGCTTCCGCCATAGCAATTTTCACTCTTCCTTACATTGATCAATTTCTACATGTAATTCCTTAATTCTATCACTCTTGGTCTGGTAAGAAGAATAAAGTTCTTCCACTTAGGTCTTAAGTTTTTTCTTTAATAAGGGAAGAATATCAAACTCATGCTTTCTTTCTTGAAGTTCTTAAGCTTACTGATGCTGGAGCTGTGAACTGAAGAAACATGTTCTAAAGCGGTGAATAAGGTTCCAAGCTCTGAGAGAATATAGGAAAAATGGGACTGACCATCTGTAGAGGTGGCTGCACACTTAAGAAGAGAGAGGGTAGAGATTATGGCATCTCTCTGGGAATGAGAAAGACTGCAAACATCCAAGTCAAAAGTGTTGTTCATTACTTTGAGAGCAGCTTGAATGTCATCCTAGGAAGGAGGAGAAGATGAAGATGATGAATTCACTATTGAAGAATCCAGAAAGTTGAGATCTATAGAAGTAGTGTTAGTAGAGTCATCAACATCATCAGAAAGAGTGGGGAAATCAGTACCTGAATTGCATTTCAGTAACAGAGGAATTGGATCTGAAATGCACAGAAGAATTGAGGTTGATTATTAGAGTTGAAAGGGTAAAAGCAAGTACCTGAATTGAGGAAGCTAAGTGGGGGGTTGATGTGTTTTTCTCCACTTCACAAGTGATTAGGCCAATTTGAACATCACTATGTATGCCACCTTATTCTTTGGTGTACCATCAGAAAAGGTAGAGGATGGTTTCTCTTTTTCATTGTTGGTGGTACTATGTTTACTGTCAAATTAGGGATTCTCGTGACCACTGTCATCATCAGCTAAAGTGATAGGATCTGAGGAATTATTAGAAAATGACCCAATTTTTTGAATTCTATTAGATCTTCTAACAGATTTGGTTGGAGGTGTATTTGATTTTTTCTCAAGGCAAGAAGGGTTCTCTCCCATAAAGGCTCTCACTTTGTTTTTAGGCTCAGACTTGACTGGTTTCAAAGGTTTAGATGAAGTAGAGCTTGGGGTACTTAAAACCAGTTGTTAACAATTAGAGAATGAAGCAAAGCAATAGTAAAAAGACAAAATAATTAAAATAAGAAGAAAGGTATTGACCTGGTGGTAACTTATAGCATGTGGACTACCACTTATGGAAATCATCAATGTTGTCTTGAAAGACAAGAACTAGGGAACAAGTCAGATCTTGGTATTGTTTAGTCCAAGAGTTAAGAAAGCTAATACTATTATTCTCAGGTGGGAGCAAAGTGGGTAACTATGGAATCACTTAAGGAAATCTAAACTGACGGCTTTATAGGCATGGGTAATATGAAAGAAAGGTTAAAGGAGTGTTATTCAGCAATTTGGTGAAGGCGTATGCTCTACCTTGGATCAACAATCGAGGCTGTGTATACGTGTATGCTTCCTTAGTAGAAAAGTCATTGAGGAAAGGAGAAAGACTCTGACAGGCTGCAACATGACTGGCAAAATCTACTCCATCAAATTTCAAGTATAATGTCAAGCCCTCTTTGTTTCATTTTTGTGAAGAAGTCTAGGACATTTAAACAGTCACATGTCTAATCCATCAGTTGGACGCATAGAGGGAAATTATGTCTGAGTGAATCGATACTACCTGATTCAGGGAAGTAAGCAAATAACCAAAGTTGTGCAAACCAGAGGCCTCCACCGGCCTTAGCCATGGGTTCATCAGAAATATATTTGTCCAACAAGTAATACATGAAACTCAAAAGGCAAGTACCTAAAGCAAATGTCTTCCCAGCAGCTAGTGCACGAGCTAAAGGAAGATATTCCACTGTAGGTTTCCTAAATGGACAGAAGATAAACTTACATATCTGTACCTATAAAAATTCAATGTGTTCTACAGTAGATGGATTTCCTTGACGAGGTTTGGAAATTAAAGAAGCATAAGAACTGATTTGGTTTTTAGACTTATAAGTAGGAAATGAAGGATTCGCAGAATCAATCAAGCATATACCATCATTACCAAGTATGGGAAGGTCAGTCAATAAAAGCACACCTCTAAGTGTCATGAAAGCGAAACCAAAAGGGAATACAAAAGAATTGAGGCTTTTACTCCAAAACTGCATAGACTTGAGTCAAAGATCTTATTGAGCATCAATCTTATATGTACTCATAATTACCAGTTGTTGGATACCTAATTTTTTCCAAAGACCTTTGTGGGTAGAAGAGAGCCTGGTGACCAAATCAGTCCAATCCTTATTAGACTTGGGCCAAGATTTGTGGCTACTGACTGAAGATGGAGGAATGAAATATGTCTTGTACAATAGCTCGCCTAGACGAAGATTGCATGAGTCAGTAGCTGGTGACAAAGAATTCAAAGTTTCAGGATTGAATCCACCAGGTAGCGAGGAAGTTGGAACCTTGTGGAGAGAGTCATTCAACCAAGGAATGCAACAAATTTAATCAAGAGTCTGTAAGAAAGTAGTGAATACTTACTTGACAAGGACGTCTAGAGAAGCAGCAGACTCAAGGACGTGGTCAGAAGCTGTGGATGGAGTAGTCATTGTGTCTGCAAAAGAGGTATGTGAGCAAATTCCATCAAAAATAGAATTTCTTACTTTCCAAATGGTTCATTTCAATTTTTGATTTGAAGGATTTTACTGCAATGTTAAATTTTTGACTTTTTGAGTAAGTTTAATCAGTGTGGAGTATGGACAATTTTCAAGCTAAAAATAAAGTTGAAATTGTTAATAATCCATAGAATTAAACGAAAATGTATTGGATATAATTCAAGTAACAATGAGGCCGAACACTTTTTTTCTCAAATTCAAATTGAAAATCCCCAAATTGATACGTAAATCTTTATTTGTGTTGTTGTGTTTAATTAATAATAATAATAATAATAATATACTGATTTGCTAGAAGAATAAATTGTCTACAAAGCCATTTATTCATGGCATTCCATCATATATTATTATTATTATTAAAAAAAAATTGCTGAGTGAGAATCGGCCAAAGTTTTAAAACCTTGTTCTTGTTTGGCATAATTATCTTCTCGCAATTGTTATTTACAAATTTAAAAAAAGAGAGATAATAGCTGCTGAATGAAAAATCGGCCAACATTTCAAAGCATGGGCATAATGTTCTTCACATGCAATTGCTATTTACAAATAAATTTATTTTTAAAAAAGAAAAAAATGAGATCAAAACTGAGATGAGTACAAGGTAATGGACAAATCGGCGCGGAATTTCGCCACTTAAAGTTTCAGTTTGAAGATTCCACAGTATGTATGTATTTGCACATTAAAAAACAAAAAAGGAGAATGAAGGAATTACCTGATTGCAGCCTTGTCACTTGCGTTGAGGGCTGGGAATTTTCTTAATCGAGGGCAACAATGAATGGGGATGAAGAGAGAGAAAACTAAGAGACGGAGGGTAAAGAATTTAGAGATTTTTAGTCTTTAACAGTCTTTTGGAAGGAATATATATTTTTTATCATAAAAGGAGAAGGGTTTGTTTCAAAAAAAATTCAAATTTAAAGATAAACTAGAGTTACTTACTAATTTAATATTGGAGAGATTGAAGAAAGCTAGGGAAAAATAATTTTAATAAACATTGTGGTTAGTTGAAAAATAATTAATTTTTCTCAAATAATTGGAGTGTTATAAAATTGTTGTTTTTTTAGAAGCACGTTTGAAATTTATTCGTAGATCTCTCGTTGTGGAATGATGTGGCTAGCAAAGATTGGAACACGTGTGCTTATTTTTCCCGTCTCATTGGGGGCATTGTTTGCACCATAAAATTTTTGGGTCAAAATATTTAGGTTGGGACAATTAAATGGTCTAAATTAGATTATGGATTCCATTTAAGTCTATAGACCAATTTTTTTTACTGTAGAGATGCTAGAACGGTATGGAAAATTCTAGAGTTACAGATCATGGACGGTTACAACATAGTGGGTGGTTACTGAAAAATGTAACTATGAAGAAGTTATTGTGGAAGCATTACTTAACGGAAATGAAACTACGATTCCAACCCCCACTCAACTCACCACTCAATAGGCCTAATGCCTTTTTTCTGCCCCAATGGACTATCCGTCTTTTTCAACTTTTTGCAAGCTTTTGTAATAAGATTTCTAGTGTTCAGTAAAATTACTCTATTCTTATGTTATTTTCCATAGATAATTTTATATTACTAATTGAGATTTCAAACGTACTGTGGTAAGAAAATCTGAGAATCAACAATCACTGATTCCTTAGAAGTCAGAAGGCGCAACAAAGGTTCTGTGCACCTTCACCGGCACGTGGCATGTCTCGCAACCGCATTCAAAAATTTACAGCAAACAAGAATTAAAGAATATTGGTATAAATCAAGGATTGGATTACTCATTGTTTTGATATGTTAACTGAGGAGGCACAAGATACTTTTATTGTGTTTTTTATGCAATATGATGGTGTCGTAACTCAAAGGTGCGAGAAAATAAAAATTAACCATATTTGGTGGCTCGTTGCATCATTGATCGTTTGAAGAAATTTTAGTTTGTTATTGTCTGTCGACATCCTAGAGGAAGACGACCATCTTGCTCAGTACTCATTGAGAAATTTTAAACACACTGTCATCCTAGGCATCTCAAAATTAATGTCGATATTGCCATTTATTCCCTTGCTCAAAAGGCTGTGATGAAGGCTATTGTAAGAAATCATCAATGGCACGTTCAACTAGCATGTGCAGTACCTTTGTGTAATGCCTATTAGTTCATAAAAGCTTTCAGTATAAGAGAAGCTCTTAGCTGGAATAAAGACCTTAAATATCATATGAATGTCTTAGAAACAGATTGCTTTGTTAGTTGTTTAGAAGCTTAAATGCAATGATGAAGGTAGCAGTTTTCTAGATTTTATTCTGCTAGACATTAAACTTAATGCAATATGATTTATTTATACACGATGGCTCATGATATTATTAAGAAAGTTAGATTGTATTCTCATAAAGCTATATGGTTGAACATTGTAATCTACTTAGTCTATGAAACTCAAGTGTTTATGTAGCCTACTCCTCTCTTTTTTTTTTTTTTTGTCAAATGTTATGTAACCTATTCACATTAATAAAATCCAACTTTTCTTTATTAAAAAAAGAGAAATTCCAACTATAAATAAGGATTTTCAAAATAAAATTTTAAAATCTTTAAAATAATAGGAGAGTGTACCAAAATATTTTGAATCAATTTTTTTCATCATTTGGCCAAAAAAAAAAGGAAAAGAAAAGAAAAAATCAATTTTGTTCATCATAAAAAATTTATGTTTTATATTAAGTCGTTTTTTATTCTCGAGCGGTATTATAATAAATAAAAAGGCAAAAAAGAAAAGCATTTTCTACACTCTAAACTCTGCTAGATTCTTCGGAATAGAAAGAGAATATCACAATCAAATGTAAATCTGGTTAATTTTATATTATTTGATTTGATTATATTATTTAATAAATAAATATTCCTTTTATTCATGAGCACGCAAAAAGAGATAATAAAATGTAAAACCCTAATAAAGAAATCGCCTCAACGCGGCTCAACTTAACAGCTGAGAATTCCCAAAATTTCTTTAAACGACAATGAATCAAATCGTTTTTGCTCATCAAAATCAAATCAACTCCGTTTTATCTGCAACTTCTTCGTCAAAGGTAACCTTTTTTTTTCTTTTTCATCAACTTTTTATTACTTTAGTTCCAAGGTTTCTTTTTGGGTAAAAAATTTGGTTCTTGTTCGATTGATTTTCATAATTAATAAAAACATCGTCAAAACTTATAACAGAACTTAACTGTTGATTTTTGTTGTATACATACAGGAACTTGCAACTGTTGCCTTTGTGGTAATACACAATTTTGGTTTTAGGTTTTGATTGGGCAAAGGAGAACAAGTGGAGTTCTTCTGAATTTTTCTTTTTCGTAGATTTGAGTATCATTTACTTTGCAATTGGACGATATTTGCACCTCTGGGTATCGTGATTCGGCGTAATTCGATAAGGGTGAAAAGGATTTGACTTGGTTGGGTTTTGTATTTAACTTTGGCTATATTTTAGGTTTTGAATTGGGTATGTATTGGATTTTGAATTGTTGATTACTTGGATTGGATTATAAGGATTGTGCAAGGAAAGCCGATGTTCAGATTTTTTTTTTAAATGGTCTAAGCTTAAGTGAGTGTATTGTTTTTTGAAGTGATTTGATGAGTCTTCATTGTAGATTTAATGGTTGTGAATTAGGCCTTTGCTGGGTTTTCAAGGTCAGTGACTCTTGAAGTATAGACAAAAAAGGGTTTTGGCTTGGTGGAGATAGAGAGTTTTTGTTTGGTTATTTGGGAATTTTGCATTTGAGCAATTGGGGAGCTGAATTTTCATATTCCTTGGTGTATGATTTTGGTCCTCAGAGACCATTGATGTTGTGGTTCTAATCAGAGACTGGAATTTAGGATGGATGAATCTCAGGGAAGTTCCAATTCATTGCCGCCATTCCTTTCGAAGACATATGAGATGGTGGATGATCCTTCCACAGATTCGGTTGTTTCTTGGAGTCAGAGCAATAAAAGCTTTATTGTTTGGAATCCACCAGAGTTTGCAAGGGATTTGCTCCCTAGATTCTTTAAGCACAATAACTTCTCAAGTTTCATCAGGCAGCTCAATACATATGTAAGCTAATGCCTTTCCTGTTTTGAGTGTCTGTGTGCTTTAATACTTTTTTTGCATATGTGTGCATGTGCTTTCTGCTTTACTTATTTTGAATTGGGATGCTTTGAATTTAATAGGGCTTTAGAAAGAGTGATCCAGAACAATGGGAATTTGCAAATGAAGATTTTGTCAGAGGGCAGCCTCACCTTCTGAAGAACATTCATAGACGGAAGCCAGTTCATAGCCATTCTATCCAAAATCTTCATGGACAGGGATCTAACCCACTAACTGATTCAGAAAGAAAGGCTTTGAAGGATGACGTTGATAGACTTAAACATGAGAAAGAAGCGCTTGTCTTGGAGTTACAGAGGCATGAACGTGAGCAGCAAGGTTTTGAGTTGCAAATGCAGGCGTTGAAGGAGAAATTGCAACAGATGGAACAACGGCAGCAAACCATGGTGTCTTTTGTGGGTCGAGTCCTGCAGAAACCTGGGCTTGCTTTAAATCTCATGTCGCAATTGGAACCAGGCCATGATAGAAAGAGAAGGTTGCCGAGAATCGGTTATTTTTGCGATGAAACAAGCATTGCTGATAATCAGATGGTGACTGCTAGAGTAAATGCAGATAGTAATTCTATAGAACTGTCAAACATGGAGCAGTTTGACCAGTTGGAGGCATCCGTGACATTTTGGGAGACTATTTTAAATGATGTTCAATCCAATATTCAACGTAATCCAACCTCAGAGTTGGATGAATCTACAAGTTGTGCAGAAAGCCAGGCCATATCTTGTGTACAGTTCAATGTTGATGTTCGGCCCAAGTCTCCTACTATTGACATGAATTCTGAGCCTGCCGTAGCTTCAGCTCCAGAACCTGATCCTCCTAATGAGCAGGCTCCCGGTACTGCTCCTACTGTGACAACTGGAGTCAATGATGTATTCTGGGAACAGTTTTTAACTGAGAATCCTGGTTCAACAGATGCACATGAAGTTCAATCAGAAAGAAAGGAGTCTGGTGATAGAAAAAATGAAATCAAACCCAGTGATCAACAAAAATTTTGGTGGAATATGAGGAATGTAAATAATCTTGCAGAACAGATGGGGCATCTTACTCCAGCAGAGAGAACTTGAAATTGCTTGATTGTTTTTTCCGGCTTTTGATGCCTAAGAGCCACCGTGTAATAAATTTAGGTATGATTTGTTGATGTGGTAATGATAGATTATGCGTTTTGATCTCATCAACTCTTGTTCCTTCAGCTTAATGTTACTTGGATTGCTATATTGCTAGTAACAATATTTTGACATCTATCACATATGGGAGGAAAATGTCAGCTTTAAGACAAAATGATTTTACTGCATTACTATGTGATAGATTAGAGTAGTTTTCTCAAGCCATCATAAATGAGTAGTTTGCTCCCTATCTGTTGGAGGTGCATAGTGGATTATGCCGCTTAGAATATTAGAGATAGAAAATTAGCAATTAACTGTCCTGCTTCTTTCTGTGATTTTGCTACAAGTTGACTGCAAAGACATAAAGAATGGCAATGGGGAAAGCTATAACTTAATATGTGATGATGTTAGTAATATGTCTATTATGCAAATGGAATGTGTTGCTATCAATCCTTGAACAGCAATTGGTGGCATGACTTTTAAGCATTTTAAATAGAAATTTGATTTTCATGCACCTTCTACATAAATTCCGTGCATTCGATCTCATTCTTTGTTTGTAAACATAGTTTTTAATTTGTTTTGTGTACATTTATTATTTGGTAGAGGTTGAAATTTTTATCTTTTTTGTGAGCATGTAGTATTCTGCATCTAGTTCTGAAGGCTGTATTAGTTTTTCTTATAATGCGAAATGTTTAGGGAGTCTTTGGTATGTAATGCAATGTAATCAAATACATTTATAGTATATATTAACATTTAAAATACATTTTATTAGATTATATTTATGGGTATCAAACTTACCCTTTTTTCTTTAGATTGATGTTGAATATGATTCACTGGAGTTATATAAAAAAAACCCATTGTTGGGTGTTGGTAATTGGTGAATTTGAAAGTTGTGGCACTATCATTGTAGGATGTCATCTGTCAAGTTCAGTTGCTTGGTAACATTGTGTTGTAGTTTGGTAAAAAAGGTTTATGGTAGGATCTTGTAACCTGATAATGAACATCACACACATGTGAATGAACTCTTCCATTAGTTAATCTGAATTATTAGAAATTAAGATTCGGAATCATGTATTTCTCATCTAGTTTCTAAAATCAAAGTGGCATACAACACCAGTTTCATCTGTTTTTAGCTTGTACAATTTGAGTAGGAAAGTAGTTGTCAATTTGGATTTACGCAGAAGTGAGATCTGGGTATATCAGTTTACTGCCGTCATAGAAGATCTTTTGCAGCAACTGCAACAAACTACGGTGTAAAATAGAATGACATGTGACTTAATGTTTTCAAATGCAGTTGAAATATTTGAGATCATGCATTCATAGGTGGATAATACCAAAATGCTCTGGCTTGTTAATATTGACAGCTTTTCAACTGAATCATATTGTTTTAGCTTTCCATTGGAATCTAAATCTCTTCCCTCTTTACGTTTGCTGGGGCCTCTTTTATACATCAACAGACCGCTGATTATGACTTGTACGAAAGCAAAATGTCTATCTAGAATACGGCTCTGAAACATTAGGAAGTTAGACTAGCGGTGGCTGTGTTGTGGTAGCCAGATGTAGATGGCAACCCAGCTGCTTCTACAGTTAAGTTTCATAATTCATTTTCAGAGCTTCTTGGGAGGAGAATGGTATCATCAACCTTAACTCATTTGGTTTTCAAGCGAAATTGTTAATTGTTTAGGGATTGGGAATATGTCATTGAAACAACTAGTATTAGCACGTTCATGAGATAGTGGACCTATGGAAGCTTAGTACTGCAACAGTGCAAATTGTTACCTTGCTGCGGCCTATTGGTATAGGGGTTGAATTCTGAACAATTTTCTGTACACCACCCTTTACACTTATGAGGTCCATATCGTGTTTTGGTATTGTACATTCCTGATGAAATTTTTCTCTTAAAAGATGGTGAAGATGCAGTACACAATAACATAGTATATGCTAAATCAATGTTCCTATTAAAACGCAGTTACAAACATGATATTAGAATAATAAAATCTTGCATATTTACAAGCTACAAGTCAGGAGCAGCATTGTGGCTAATTCTAGTAACATTCTTTGTTCTCTAACTCTGTGTCGAAACAGGCTTGGTTTTGGTTCATATAGAACAAAATCTGCCGGAAAACTCTGATGATGAGGTCATGGTACTCATCTGAGTTCAATGTTAGATAACATGCCAAGAGTTGTTCGAGCTCCTCTGGCTGGCTAATCCTCTGCTCTTTAATCATCTCTGTCATTGAATCTCTGAAGTCTTTATAGGGATCATATGAACATTTCACCACTGCAAAGCTTTCTAACCCTTTGATTTCATCTATGCTTTTCTCCTTCGATTTCCTTCTCATTTTCAGCTTGGCTTTCTTCATGTCTCCTAGAGCTTTTATTTTGCATATTTCAACTTTTGAAGCTGTTCTTGGAGAATTAACTCTTACTTTACTGCTCTGCTTCGGTCTTTTCTTCTGTAATTCTCTACTTATGTGCACAGATTTCCTCTGAGCTTCACTTCTTGACTTGATCCCTTCAATCTTCTTTTCTTTCAGCATCTGCCACTCACAGTTTAAATTTTCTGCAGAAAGTCTTCCTCTTGCATTTTCAGCTGCAAAAACACAATCTTTTTCCATTTTTCTTGGATCAAAATCTCTTGAATTCTTATGAATTCTAGAATCAGAAGCTGCCAACTTACAATCCATCCTTTCATGCATCCCACTTTTTCTTCGAATTTCCATTTCAGAAATGTTATTTAGAAGTGCATCATGTGATCTTCCATCTAATTCTAATTGCTTCTCTTCAAAAAGCCTCTGATTTTCTTTTCTCAATATTTGATCTCTTTGAACTTTGAGCCTTGGAGTTCTGATTTCTGCTATACCTTGCGGGAAACTCTCTACTTTTTCTTGCAATCCTCTCATTTTCCTGACATGAGAAACCTTGTTATTGAACTTTGGAGTCTCTTCTTTCCCACAGACTCTTGATCTACAACTCTGGCAAGTTGAAGTTAGAAATTCAACATCATCATCTGAACTATACCGAACTGATCGCAGAACTGTTCTGCTCTTGAACCCATCAACATTATCATCTCCAAATGATATTCTCCGAAATGCATCATCATCACCGCCATAAAATTTACCTCCACCATTAGAGGAATTTGTAGTGGAATAGACAGAAGTCCACTTCTCTTTTTGCTTGAGTTTGGGATTTTTATGGTCTGAGTTGATGCTCATTTGCTTAAACTTTTTAATCCAAGAAGTGGGTAAAACCTGAGAAAACAGAAAAGGTCTAGAAGAAGGTTTCTTTTTACCCCACTTCATGTTTTTTCCTAATAGTGTGATGAAAGGGTATTCTGAGATTATTGAAATTTGTTAGTTATAGGATGAAAATTGAAGAAAGTGAATAAGGAAGATGATGGGGATGTGGTTTGTAGCAGTTGAGGGACAGTTAAGACTGATAAATAGGAACGTGAGTTTCTAGTAGAACTGTGTTTTCAAAAGAAAGGCCCGCTCTAAATCTTGTGACCACTTTTTCTAACTTTAATTTTCTTTTTCACTTCATAAGAATAATTCATGTCTACATGGGGACCTCTTTGGATCCAAAAACACTATAATTAACTTATGCTATTGTAAATCCTAGTTTTCGATTTTTCCTTTTTCTTAATATTCTAACATATTGTTTTTTCCTTTGGATTGTTGGATTTAGAAGTGACCCTCAAAATGGTAGGGATTCCATTTTTTGTGATGCTCTGAAACTGAAACTGAAACTGAAACCGAGTTTACATAATGACATCAAATCTAAAGGTTCAGAAGCCCAAATTACGAGCAGCATTCGAGTAGCAATTAGCGTTGGCCCAATGTTTTAAGGGGGGTCTAATCTAAATCCATCATTTTGCCATAATGTTTTTATATTTACGAAAACGGAGGAATTGCAGTCTAAGGACAGAATAAAATAATGGAGGAATCAATCACTTTGTTTAAAAGATACACTACAACTAATAAATTTTAATTAGAGACACAAATGTTGGTAATCTGTGTTATGACCAAAATTAATTATTGCTTATGATAATAAGTTTGTGTACTGTTTTCTCTTTTTTTGGCAAAAGGACTGTCTTTTCCAATTAATATTTACTTTTGATAGGGAATAGACTTTAAAAAATTCTTTTGATGGGTGACAAATTTTTGAATGAGAAGGCAATTGTACAATTTGCAATTAAGGGCAACTCCCTTGCACAAAGCTTCTCTAATGCGCGGGATATAGAGAGACCAGATTCATATTAAGGCCTATTGCATGCATTCTTATCCTGCATTTTTGTGAGAGGCTGTTTCTGAGATTCAAACACGTGACCTTCAAATCACATGGCCAGAATCTCAACGTTACTCCAAGGCTAGTTCTCCAATTCTACCATTTAGAGTTGTAGCACTAAATATTTTATATTATTACAATAATTTATAAAATATTTTTTAATTTGAAATTGTAATTGTTATGGCATTCTACCATGAAAATCCACATGTGAGTAGAGAAAGATGTCCAACCATGCTTCTGGACTATAAGATTAGTGATTCGGTTTTGATTAAGATAGTTGTTTTTGGATTGGATTCATCAAGCTGCTCTCAAGTTTCCGAGAAAAAAAAGGGTTTGTTGGGGATTGTCAAGCAAGAATCCCCCAATGTTCAAGTTGTTAGAATATGACATAATCTTATAGGCTGTCTTATTTTTGGGCCTTATGATCAATTGTCTATAAACCCAATAATAACAAGATAGTTTTTTTTTTTTGCCTGGTATAATAGCAAGATAGTTGAATAGCTAATTAACTATGACCATTTAATTAGTTATGTGATAGACATACTAAATTAAATCTTAATAGATATAAATTAGTTCTTGATGGGTCTCAATCCAATCAATAACTCTGGATCTTCAAGACAGCTTGGATTTTTCAAAAATGGGCTTGAATTCCAAGGCCTGCAATCACAGAAGACTCGTTAGAAGGCCAGGCTGGTTGCTCAGCAATGACCTTCCGACAGTTAAGTCAGTTATATATTTTTAGAGAGTCTCTCAAGCTTGGTTCTTGAGAGAAGAAAGAAGAAAGAAGAAGAAGTTGGTTGAACATACCTGTAAACTAAGCGTGAAGAACCTTATATAGGGATCATCAGTACAAATGAGCTCATGATCGGATGGTTGTATCCATTCCTTGGAGAGCAAGGTTACTGTTGGATAAAAAGATATTGTATTGTGGGTGACGTGGCAGATGATGATTGGTTCACCACCTTAAATATCCTTTCTTGTCTGCATCTGCCAGGATCTTGATGTGGCTATGTTCAGGAGAGGAAACCTTCTGACAATTGCGGGTTGTGCCAAAGACGTGCTCATGTATTATTGTACTTGCCAAGTCAAAATGATTTGTCTCTATGTGCCAGACTAGGTCCCTTGCAGATCCAGGATATCCAGAGTCTACTGTTCTGACCCTCCAGATCAGTCTTGCAATCGTGATGGTCCGCCGAGCTCTTCACTCATCCGGACTGGCCCTATCCGCTCCTTAAGGGACTTTATTTGTGTTTTTGGGCCTCTCAATGGATCTGGTACCAACTCTATCGAGTGATTCATTTAATCGGACCCCTATCAATTGCTCCCCAATTCTCGGGAAGGTAGGATCGAGATTCTCGGGGAATAAGATGTTCATTGGGGACCTCCATGATGGTGATCCGGTTATTCTTCTATCGGGGAACCTCTGCTCATTGTCCGCCGAGTGCACCACCGTCAACATCTCATCAGTCACTTCTTTAAGACGTTACATCACATCAAGAGGCGTTTTTCACGATTAACTGCGCTGCAACCATTTCCTCTTCCCTAGGCATGGTTACTCATAACAATCATTGCAATTTATTTTCCCTCTTAAAATCCGTTCTTTCGATTGGTTGAGAGGTTTGGTTTTGTCTCTACGCGACACGTGTCCTCCTTCCAGATACTTTTTGGGGCCTATAAATACCCTTCAGGAAATTGTGTCCTTCTTCACTTTGCTTACCTTACTATTACTCTGCCAAAATTTTCCCATAATTTATTTCTCTTCCTTTTCACACTTCAAACCTTCAACATTTGCTCCCACAGCTTCCAACTAATCCCAGAAAGTTATTGAGCAACAAACTAGGAAGGGGAAGGCTGTTAGCAGTGTATGCCCTAGAGCTTACAATCAGCGTGTGAATGTAAATGAAAACCTTATTGGATTAAGTATATATGTTCTTTATATGAATACATTCCTAGTATCGAACGTATTTATGTCCCTTAAGTATTTTGTAGGGAAGCTATTCTCGAAAAGTTTGAGAATATTAGTGACAGATTGCCCTTGTAATAGATGCTTTAAAAGTTGTTCATGGTCATAGGATCATTAGTAGGGACACCATTAATTCGGAAGACCATCACCTCTATTGTCATCCATGATAAGTATGAGATACTTATTGGTATGGAGGTAGTGAGTCACATGTTACAGACATTTGATGTCGTGACAACAAGTGAGCACACTTAAGAGATGAGTAGTTAAATAGTGACATTAGATGATGGATACATGGGTCGTTACCTACCAGTCAATATCTCATCATCTAGATTATGATTGTGCATATAATCCTTAGACTTGAGGTGACATGTTATCTGGCATATTGAAGGCTATGGTTTGTTACTGCTTACATACCAATGCTAGTCACGTATTGGTATATGGCATGTGGTGGCCATAATATGTGGTATGTTAGGATAAGTGTTTAACCAAGAAAGGATTCATTAACTTAGGTAACCAAGGAATGACTCCTATGACTTATAGTTGTTCTTGATATGTAAATCTCTAGCCAGAGTGGGAAGGTTCACTAGAAAGAGTTTCTAGTAGGAACTGGTTTATCGAGAACTCATACCAAATAGAGGTCATATGATCTAGCACAAAGGGTT
>CAOJBK015705987.1:0-11687 GCA_948294925.1 Codiaeum variegatum | reverse complement strand
TAGCTTTGTGATATTGAATGATCTCTCCTCTGATAGCTGTACCATAGACACCTCCTCCAATATCTCCTTCTTCTCAAGCAATTCCTTTAATATTTTTACATATTTTGGCATCTGCATCAAAGAGTTTACCAAATGCCAATTTATATGTAATTGCTTAAAAAGAGTTAAGAGGTTACCTAGTTGGGTGTCTAGCTACTTTTGCATTAATCATGCAGGGAATGGAATAGGAGGTGCATATTTAGATAATTGAAGTTTAGAATCTATGCATTACTCCTTCCTCTCATCCAACTCTTTAACTTGCTTTATCGCAACCTCTGCTATAACTTCTTCTTTCTCACCTTCATCCTAGCTAATGAAAGTAATAGCTTTAGCCTAGTCAGGCTGGATAGGTAGTTTTCCCATTTGATTGACTTGCAATTAAGTGGCCACATTTACAGTAAGTGCATGGATCGGTTGTAATACAAGTTTTAAAAAGAGTATTGAGTTATCATTTCCACGAGAAGTCTATTTTTATTATCAAATTACTAAGAACTTTCTAATATTTAATCAAATAACAAACTCAAGCAAAAGTGATTAAAATTCCAAATATTCATTAAAAGAGCTAAAACTAAAAATTAGAAACTAAAATAAATATTAAAAGCAATCTAGGGTTTAGACTTCAATTAAAAGGATAATATAATGAAACATATATGTCAAATTCATTCGTTTATTTAATTGGGTAATTATAGGCTATCTCACTAAATTAGACAAATTGCTCTGTCAAGCTAATTTACCAATACCCAAATTAACATTGTACCTATTTTCATGGTTACAATAATTAACAAGGGTTCATTAAGCAATTAAGAGATTTAATCAATAGCCACCTAGGTTTCATCCATATTTCTATGTAATAAATCCTAAGTTTATCTCTCCCGTGAACTAACATTGCAATTTCACTTTCGCTCCATCTCACAATGCCTTAAATATTTGTAAATGGTGATCAAGCATTCATAAACTAATATATCAAAAGAGATAGCAAAATCCAATCAAATAGATAAATAAAATTACATATATTAATTCCAAAATAATATCCATTTAAATGCTATATTCAAAATCTAGGCATTCATAATAAGAAAAATAAAAATAAAAAACTACAAATATGCCAATAAAAACATAGTAAAATAAAATAAAACAAAGAGGATAGAGTTTAGAAATGCTTTTAGAAGGTTCAAAGTGCTTGAAAATGGAAGATGATTTGCCACTTTCTTCTTCCACTTCAAGTTCTTCAAAAGGCCTCTTTGAGCCTCCAAAACCCTAATCCTTTATTTGAGAGAAAAGTGAACTAAAGGTGTTCAAAGATCATAATGATGCTTGTTTCTTTAGGGTTTTATCTCTTCTTAGTTGATTTTCCATATCTCTAAAATTCCCCATCTGGAAAATAGACTTTTTGGGCACTTTGGGTCTCTTAAATATGTGAATAGCTCATGAAAATTCATAATAGTTGTTGCAGGCAGTACACGACCTTATGTACGTTTCTGATACATGACCCTGTGTACACGCTGCACATTAAGCTCTTGACTTCTAGCTAATCCTTTAATTTTTTTAGCCCTTTTCTCATTAGATTTTTCCTTCCTTTTCCCATACTTTTGAACTTGAAACATAATCCATTAATAAAGCATTAGTCCAAAAGTTTAAAACACTAAAATCAATTAAATTCTTGTTAAATTCTCTCAAAATTCAAGCAAAATCTCTTTTTAACTTAGGATAATTTCATGAAAGATCATAAAAATGTCCATAGATGCAAGGATATGGTATAAAATTTCAAGCAACTAATTGATGCATAGTTTATTTTAATCAAAAGAAAGCATGAGATATAATTCCCTTCTATGTAGCTTCTTGTTTTGATACCCCGTTTCTTTTCTCCTTTCACCTTCCTCTCTTGCTCTTTGAGCTTCCTATAAAAGAATTAAGAACATGTAATTGTCCAAATTACCAAATGTCAAAAACTGCAAAACACTGGTGGATGATATGGATTTTAGTCTCTTGGATACTCCAAGGCACGAGGATGGGGAACCCCTAACTACCCCATCCTTTAACAACACTGCTATAGACATATTAGCTTTGGACTAAAGTGATGCAAAAATTATTGAGGCTCTGATAGATCTAAAACATCCCAATTCTGCTTTGCAACCAGTGCCTCAGGAGGGTGTGGGTACTTCTACTGTGTTACCCTGGGAAGAGGTCTGTTCGAGAAAAGATGACAATGATAGGTGCTTGATTGATTACCCTTGGAATTTAATGAAGCGAATGCCTCCAGCAGGGTATAAAATTCCCCAAAATTTTGCTTTTATTCTCCTTCCTTAATTTTTGTAGAAGTAGGCAACTTTTTGGAAGATAGGTTGGATATCCCATCTATAAGGGACATCTTGTCTAAGGAGCATGGTGTTTTTTATTTATTGAGGTGGTTTTCTCTTATTCTTTCGTTACTTTATATTTTCCTTTACTTCGTGTTTTATCTTCTGACTCTTTTAATTTTTTCAGCTTGTTGCAAGTAAGGCCAGCCGCTTGAGAATAGTGCTTTACAACTTGTTGACGAAGCATGAAAAGGTTCAAGGGTTGTTGTCTCTTTACACCCTTGATTATGATGGACTTTAGAAATCTCTTATTGAAAAGAAGCAGGCTTTGGTAGATTCTTCCACTGCCTTTCATCGCGTCGAAGCTAAGAAAAACTAGGCCTTGAAGGCATTTTCCTCCAAGGATAAAGATATTAGAAATTTGAAGTCCCAATTTCAAGTGAAGGATAAAGTGATCTAGGTTATTAACTCCAACCTACAAACCTTCAAGGATCTCAATCATAACTGGTAAGGTGAGGAAAATAAGATCCATTGCAAGCTTCATTTCAAAAAGATCAGTCTGCCATTCATCGAGTTGATTATTATGCTTCATATGTGAAGAAACACATCAAGGACTTCCGGTCTTTAGGCTAGGTGGAGGACTGGGTAAAGAAGAGATGCATTTAGACTGATGCCCTTCACCATAATAAGACATTGGAAGAGGTGACACTAGATTTTCTTGAGGTGGCTTTGAAGCATACACCTTTGGTCCCCTAAAGCTTGACTTGCCAAAGACAGAGGTTTATCTAGACAAGCTGGAGCATCCCTTTTTGCTGCTTTTTAGAGAGGACAAGACTTCAACAAGCCTCTCTAATGAAGATTTGGATGTTGAACTGGATAACCCTCATCTAGATTGATCTCTTCTTTTGTATTTTTTTTATTGTATTTTCTTTTTGTTCCTTTTGTACATGTACAATTTTCTCTGTGTTTTACAAACAAAATGAAAATACAACTTATTTCATATTGAATTGAAGGAACTCAAGAAGGGAGACTTATCAGTCACATAATATCTCGAAAAGGTAAAGACACTTGTTAATAAATTAGTAGCTAATGATCATGACTTGTCTCATGCCAAATTTAATTCCATCATTTATAAAAATATTGGTTCAAAATATTATGGAATAATAAGTGGAGTCAATCTCCATCCACAACTTAACACTTTTTTAGAATTACATGGTGAACTTGTTGCTCAAGAAATCCTACTTCAATGCCAAATGTCTCCTACAATTGCAAATATGGTAATCAAACTATCCAACCTCAAACCTCTATTGCTAACACCACCTATTTGACAATAGAGCATTCAAAGTCGTGGGTATTATATCAAAAATAACAATCAATGTAATAATAAAGGCCTATGCCAATTTTGTAATTTATGAAACCATATGATTGATATTTGTAGCAAGAGATACAATTCTTGCGGATCATTTAATTCTCATCCTCCTTAGGCATATTTTGGCAATTTCAGACACTCAAGTGAAATGGTTCCTATTCCAAAAATAACTCCACAACACACATGGCATCCTGATAATGGAGCTAATTTTCATGCCACTCATGATATGACAACATTGAGTTCTGCCTATGAATATCAATGACAAGACTAAATATGTGTTGCTAATGGACAAGGGATGCATGTCTCACCCCAATTCCTAGAGATGTGACGGTCCTAGGGAAAAGGTATGCCTTAGGCTTCCATACACCTATATAACCCAATTCTATAACTATCCAAGGATTATAACATGTAATAAAGGCATATCATATTTATTCATATTAGAAATTCCTAGATTTTCACAAAAATTTTAGCGGAGTTTCACCTAAAATTTTGATAATCCCCTTGAAACAAAGTAAAGAAAACACTTCTATAAACCAGATCAAGTCAATTTTATTTCATATGACCCCTATTGAGTCCCCAAAATATCATCACATAAATATATCATAGCCAACACACATATATAAATACATACAAACTGTCACAACTATAATATCAAGTTCTATACCACATAATACTGCCAAGCAACTAGAGTAAACTTCCTTAATTTACATATTACAAAGATCCAATATTTACAAGCTTCGGGTGGAGGATGGATGACCAAGAAACTCAATCCTCTCAAAGTCTCTCCTCAATAGTCCTAGCACCTGAAATTATCAGAAATAAAGATATGAGCTTTCATCTCAGTGAGTTTATGCATATGCCAATACATGTGGCCATGGGTTAGAAAAATCATATATATATAAAACAAACTCAAGGATATCAAAGTGGAAAAACAAAATAGGCTATGCAATGTAATCAACATACATCATATAGACAGAACCATGTCACATATCCTATTGGCATCTATGGGTGGGATACAAACACCATCATCGTAGAGTCGTAATTGTCCGATCACATAGTGCCTTAAATCCTATCGAGGCAGTAACTTCTCCTCGTATTCGTATACTTGGCTTAGTATTCGCCTAGAGTATCAATCATCTCTAGGTAGGATACTGATAAATCTAATTATATCAGTTCAATCATCGGTGCACACGGTCTAATGGTATCACCCCATCAGTATGGGCGTTATGCCATATGCATGTACTCTATAGATACTCCTTAAGCTCAATGGAATTATCATTTAACAAGTGGGCGCATTTGGTCACAATGTGAAACAATATAATTAAAGGTTGAAATGTTATCAATGGTAATATAAACAATATAGGTACACATCAATAATGTCAAGCATAATGAAAGTCATAAGGGTTTGGTCATCACATAAGCAAATTCATGTAAGAAGATATATGTATATGGTAGCTAAACAAAAAGCAAGTCTCATATTTTATTGTTAAGCATTAACATGATACATAAACTCATTTCTTATACTAGTTAAGCTTAATTACTTCCAATGCAAAAGCAATTCAATCTGATGCTCATCAAATAGTTTCAAACCCTAACCTAGGGAAAATTTCCAATCTTAAACCTATACAATACAAACGATAATTTTATGATTTATAAATGATTTCTATGATCATATTTTGATAATTAACTGATAAAATGCTATAAAAGTAATAAACATTTGAATATCATAACTCTACATACCAAAGTCCATTTTTTCCATCATTTTGATCTGCATTCCTTGTAAGGGACTGAACTGAATGAATTCCAATACCTAGTAGCACACATATGCACATATAAAGAGAAAACGATATCGGAGCGAAGGGTAAAATTAGAAAATTTACTTTTTATATAGACCTTCAAAATTTTCAAATCCTATACCAAAAGAAATGGTTTTTGATAAGGTTTCCAATGATACCTTATTTGCACGAAATGAATGTCAGAGTAAGCGGAAAAAAATCGACGAAGTTTACTGTAGCAATAAGATTCTTGAGGGATATGAGGGAAGGTGAAGGCTCCAAATGGAGTGGTTTTGAACTATATGGATAGGTCTTCAAATGTACTTTCAAAGTCCTTAGGAGGTGAGAATAAAATTAGAGAGGAAAAATATTATTTTTCCCTCCAAAGCTTACTAAGTTATTGTTCATGCAAGTTCTAGCACTATTCACACATATTTCATGTATTTTGGTTTCTCTCAACTTCTACTAGCTTCTATCTTTCTAACCCTCTCAAATATGACCTCCCTTTACTCTATAAGGATATATAGATAGATTTTAATGATTTGTGGGTCATCCTTTAGCTTTCAAGAGATTATAATCTCATGTGAGTCCATCATTCCTCATCAATTCTCTACCAATGAAATAATTTCATTTTGTAACTTGTGGAATCCACTCAATACCACAATATAAGGATGATAATAGGTGATTATTGGTCAGTCTCTAATGACATATGATAGAGAAAATAGTAGGCAATCTAATTACATTTCACATGCTCATTAATTCTATTATGCAAATTCATTTCATTTAATTTCCAAATTCAACAAGTGAACTTGTTAACTTGGCTACTCATTTTAGAATATATGATTGTCATAGACATGATTATAAAACAAAGACAAAATCAAAGCATTTTCGATTAGAAATCGCTTAAAACATCAAAAGAAATTCAAGAAAAAAAAAACTAGGGTATTACACTCTACCACCCTTAAACAAAATTTGTCCTTGAATTTATAAGAATAACTAATCATAGGTTTGTATCTCAGATATTTGAGAACAAGTAGGGATATTTATCTTTCATATTTTGCTCACTTTCCCAAGTGCATTCCTCCATTTTTTTGGTTCTACCACATAACTTTCGCCAATGGAATTTGCTTATTACGAAGTTTTCTAACCGTTTTATCCATTATAGATATTGTAGTTTCTTCATATATCAAATCAAGATTAATATCCATAGATTGGGCCTGCAATACATGTGATGGATTGGGAACATACTTCCAAAGCATGGAAATGTGAAAAATTGGATGAATACTTTCCAAGTTAGGCGGTAGAGCCAAATGATAAGGAACATCTCCAACTCACTCTAAAATCTCAAAGGGACCAATGCACCTCAGTGACAATTTCCCTTTCTTCCCAAATCGCATCATACCCTTCATCGATGGGACTTTAAGGAATACATGATTGCCAATGGCAAACTATAAATCTTTTCTTTTTAGATATGCATAACTCTTTTGTTGACTGAAAGTTGTTTTCAGCCTTTCCTGGATAAGAGGTATCTTCTTGGAGGTATATTGAATAAATTCAAGCCCTTCAATGTATTTTTCATCTATCTCATCCTAATATAAAGGCGATCAACACTTCCTTCCATATAACATTTTGTAGGGTGCCATTTTAATAGTACTGTGATAACTGTTATTATAAGCAAATTCGATCAATGCCAGATGTTTATCCCAATTGCCCCTAAAAGTCTAAAATGCACATTCTCAACATATCTTCAAGGATTTTGATGGTTCTTTCAGATTGTCCATCTATTTGAGGATGGGAGGCTATACTAAAGTCTAGGCGAGTGCCTAGTGATTTCTACAACTTCTGCCAGAATCTAGATGTGAATTGTGTCCCCCGATCAGATATAATGGAAACAAGAACTCCTTGAAGATGTACAATTTCAACAATGTATAGTTGAGCTTACCAAGTAGCTGAGTAAATGGTTTTGACAGGAAGAAAGTGAGTTAACTTGGTCAATCTATCAATAATCAGCCAAATTGAGTCATTCCCACTTGAGGTTTTAGGGGAACCAACTACAAAATCTATAGTAACTTGTTCCCATTTCAATTTTGGTAAAGGTAATTACTGAAGTAATCCTGAAGGCTTTTGGTGTTTAAATTTAACTTGTTGATAAGTCAAACATTTTACTATAAACTCTGTTATGTCTTTTTTCATCCCAACCCACTAGTAGGGGCTTTTCACATCATGATACATCTTTGTTGTACATGGATGCACATTGTAGGTAGAATAATGAGCTTCTTTCATAATATGCTCTCATAGATTATCAATTGCAGGAACACATAATCGAGTTCCATATCTTAAACATCCATTATAGCAAATCTTGGAGTCTTTCCAACTTCCACATCATTTTTCAACTTTAGAAATTGAGGATCTCTATCTTAAGCATTCTTGATTTGATAGACTAAAAGAGGCTTCACTTGAAAATAAGCCATCAATGCTTTAGATTCAATAACCTCAAATCAAACACCCATATCAAACAAACTCTGTATTTCCTTATCTTAGGTCCTTTTATGTACTTGAATATGAGCCAAACTACCTGTGAACGTTTGACTAAAGGCATCTCTAACCACATTTGCTTTCATTAGATAAAATAAGATATCGCAATTAAAATCTTATAGTAGTTTCAGTCAATGTCTCTGCCTGAGGTTCAAATCTTTTTCCTCAAAGATATATTTTAAGCTCTTATGATCAGCGTCGATTTCACAATTTTCACCATATAGATAATGTCTATATATTTTTAGAGCAAACACAATCGTTGCCATATTTAAGTCATTGGTTGGATAATTCAACTCATGCTTCCTTAATTGACGAGAAGCATAAGCTATTACCTTTCCATGTTGCATCAGAACACAACTGTATCCCACTCTTAATGCACCACAATAGACTGTATAACCTCCATCTTCAGTAGGAAGAGCCAACATTGGAACAGTGGTGAGACAAGTTTTAAGCTTCTAGAAAATCTTTTAACATTCATCCAACCACAAGAATTTCACCTATTTTTTAGTAGCATGGTTAAAGGGACAACTATCTTAGAGAAATCTTTGACAAATCTTTGTTAATAGCCAGCTAAACCGAGAAAACTTCTGATTTCTGTGACATTAGTAGGCCTAGACTAATTCAAAATTGCTTCCACCTTTTTTTGATCAACTTGGAGTCCATCCTTACTGATCACATGTCCTAAAAAGAAAACTTGATCGAGCCAAAATCACATTTTGAGAACTTGGCATATAATTGATGATCCCTCAAAGTCTGTAATACAATTCAAAGATGCTTTTCATATTCTTCTCTACTTTTTTAATAGACTAGTATGTCATCAATAAAGACAATGACAAACTTGTCTAAATAAAGCTTGAAAATGCGATTCATCAAATCTATAAAAGCTGCAGGAGTATTGGTCAACCCAAATGGCAACACTAGAAATTCATAATGACCATATTTGGTCCGAAATGCAGTTTTAGACACGTCTTCCTTCTGGATTTTTAGTTGATGGTAACCCGATCTCAAGTCTATTTTAGAAAAATGACTCACTCCTTGCAATTGGTTGAACAAATAATCTATCCGAGGAAAAGGATATTTATTTTAAATAGTAACTTTGTTGAGGTGTTGATAATCTATAGCCGCAGTGACCCATCTTTCTTTTTTACAAATAGAACTGGCGAACCCCACGGTGAGCTACTAGGGCGGATAAACCCTTTGCCAAGCAAATCTTGCAACAGTGTCATCATTTCTTTCGGCTTAATGGGAGCCATTTGGTAAGGTGTAATGGAAATGGGATCGGTCTCCGGTGCCACCTCAATCGAGAACTTAATTTCTCTTTCGAGTGGTAACCCTAAAAGTTCTTCAGAAAAATGTATAGAAATTCATTAACTATAGAGATTTTCTCTATTCTTGTAATTTTTGCACTATCATTCTTGACATATGCCAAATATCCTTGGCATCCCTTCCGTAGTAGCTTTCTAGCTTGATGGATGAGATCAGGTTGTAAGGAACTTCGCTTCTATCCCCCTGAAATTTAAATACTTCCGTAGAAGGAGGTTTGAACACTACTTTCTTATTATGGCAATCTAGAGTAGAAAAATGTTTAGATAGTTAATCCATGCCTAGAATGAGATCAAAATCTAAAACTAGTAATTTAATCAAATCAACCTCTAGGATTTTATTAGAGATTTCCACTTTGCAAGCAGGAAGGACATTTCACACTAACACTTCCTCTTTCAAAGGAGTAGAAATAATCAATGGATTTGTAAGTAATTCATAAGCAACAAAGATTATTTTGCAAAAGAAGGAGAAATAAATGAATGTGTATCCCTATAGTCAAATAGAACCTGAACATCAACAATCTGAATTAGTAAAGTACTTGTAATCATGGTGTTGGACCCTTGAGCTTCACTTTGTGTCAAGGCAAATACTCTTCCCCGACCTCTACCCTGAGGAGCATGACTCGATGGCTAAACCAATATTTGTCCAGAATTTCTACCCATTTCTGTACCTCTGCCAACATTACCTCTACCATATGATGCATTTCTCACCCTGTACTTTTGAATAGTGGGCTGCGAAGTCTGTGCTCTATTCGTAAGCATGTAAGGATAGTTCCTTATGAAATGACCTTGATTCTCCCATTTGTAGCAAGCACTAGTCTCACTACAACACCGTCCTCTATGCAATCTTCCACAGGTGGGAAAAGGTGGAATAAGAGCTTTAGTAGGAGTAGATGGAGTTACACTATGACTCATCTGAGAAACTAACATAAAAGTGCTCTACCTAAATTGTGATCTCCCTAGCTAAGTTTTATAACTTCATGTAGGGTAATTGACTAGAGGAACATTTTTCATCCCACTATCACTCTTATTTTTCTTAGATGAACTTCTTATTTTAGCCTTTGTTCCCTCATGGCCCTAACCTCAATCTCCCTTTCTTCTATCATTTGGGCTTTATCAACCAGTTCAGAGTATGTAGTGAAATTCTATGAAATAAGGATTTTGTAAATGGGAGAAATCAATCCCCTTCTAAATTGTTGAATTCCAACAGCTTCATCAGGCATCAAGGCCAATGCAAATTTGCTCAATTTGGTAAACTTCTTATCATACTCTGAAACCATTAGATTAGGAGTTTGTTCTAATCTTTCAAATTCTCGGGCTCAAGCTATTTTTACACTTTTTAGGTGGAACGCATTCATAATCATTTCTTTAAATCTTTCCCATGAGATTTCATCATTTTCCCGAAGCAATGGAGTAATACTTCTTTTGTACTAGTCTTTAGTAGTTTCTTTCATTAAGTAACCAACATACTCTATAGTTGTTCGATAAAAAATACTTGTAATTTGAATCTTATCCTCCATGTCTTATAAAAACTCTATATGATCCCCATCACCTAAATATTTTAATGGATTTAGCTTTAGGAACTTGTTATAACTGACTTCTCACACTTCTTGTACTATGGGTGGTGGTAGGGGAGCTAATGGTGGAGCAATAAGAGCTATTGGAGCTGGACAAGCAGCTGAAGTAGGAAGAACACATTATTGCCTCTGTCGGTTTAACTGCTGGTGTAACATTTCATTTTATTTATGAAGCTACTTCACTTGCTACAGTAATGCAGCTGCATCCATTTGAGGTATAAGAGGGGTGAAGGAGAAGGAGCTGCATCACCCTTAACTCTATTTACCGATCCTTCCTCAGGAAGAATATCCTATTTTGAGCGACCTCAACCTCTCCGTCGACCAGATTAGGGAGATAAATCCATATATTGAAAACAAAGAAAGACGATAGGTTTAGATACCAAAATAAATAATGTATGTTGATCAAATCAACAAAACTCAATGGCATGTAGAATCTATGCTCCTTAGTTTTTTCTGGGTAAACCTTTGCTCTGATACTACCTTTGTCACACCCCAACTCCTAGAGATGTGACGGTCCTAAGGCAAAAGTAGGCCTAAGGCCTCTGTATTCCCATAGAACCCAATTCTATAACTATCCCATGATTATAACAATTCTATAACTATCCCAGGATTATAACATGTAATAAAGGCATATCATATTTATTCATATTGGAAATTCCTATATTTCCACAAAATTTTTGGCAAAATTCCACCTAAATTAGGACAAATCCCCCTAAAACAAAGTCAATTTTATTTCATATGACCCCTAATGGGTCCCCAAAATATCATCACATAAA
>CAOJBK015704892.1:0-13307 GCA_948294925.1 Codiaeum variegatum | reverse complement strand
ATAATATTCATAAAGGATTAAGAATGTACAAAATGTCTTCCAAGAACAAATGTGATCTACAAGATCAATAAAAGTGGATCCTATAGCCTTGGCCGCAATGCTTACTCCATTTCCTAGCTTTAAGGCCACTTTCCTTTTATCTAAGCCTCTTTTACTTGTCATTACCTACATAGAAGTATAAATGTGAGAACTTGCATCACTATCTAGTATCTAAGCAACTGATGAACTATAAGGAACATTAGAAATAGAATAATTAAAAGATACACCTTAAGAAGGCTTGTTGTTCTTCTTTTTGACCTTAAGGGACTCTAAAAACCTTGGGCAATTCCTTTTACAATGTCCAATCTCATTACAATGGAAACACTTTCCTTTGCCTTCAGAATCTTCTCCTATGGACTTCTTCTTCCATCTCCTTTTTGGCGATGACTAGACTATTGTATAACTCAGGAAAGTTACATTCAATCTTATTCATATGAGAATTCATAATAAAAATATTGAATGATACAGAGAGAGATTGCAGGATCAATTCCTTTTAAAGGTCAACATCCATGGAGAAATTCAAGTTCTCTAACTTCTCAATGAGGCTGATCATCTTATGAACATATGGCCCAACTTTCTCTCCCTCGTGCATCTTGGTCTAGAACAATTCCCTAGATATCTCATATCTAGCGATTCTTCTTTGTTCACCATAAAGATCTTTAAGGTGAATAAGCATATCCAAAACCTCAACCACGTACTCATGCTTCTTATGCAACTCTTTGCTCATAGAAGTAAGCATAATGCACTTTACTTACATGTGATCATCTTGCCACTTTTTCAAAGTAGCACGTTTCTCATCAGTAGCCTCTTCAAACAATCATCCAGGAACTGGTTGATCAATCACATACACAATTTTCTCATAGGTTAAGACAAGCTTAAAGGTTTTCAACCAATCCAAATAATTAGGCCTCGTAAGCCTATTTTCATCGAAAATGCTTACAATAGGGCATGATTTTCTCATATTATCATACTATTGCAAAAATAACAAGATTGTATTAGTATATGTATAAAAAGAATCACTATATTGATTTGTTCTTAAATCAAGATGGTACTCCCACTAACTTGGCAAATCCTACACTTCCAAATAGGAAATGAAAATTCTATTAGGGTGAATCTCTAGTGGGTTGATTGAAATCTTGCAAGTGAATAACTCTTGTTCATCAATACCTACAAGCTACACATTATCTTTCTAGGGATTGATTTCTTGCAACTGCACAGCTATTGTTCATCACAACTCTTGTGAGATTCAATCTACTTAGCTTTAATACTTCCAGCCTCAAGTACATATTATCATTCTTGGCCTTTCATATTAGTTAAGTTAAACCCACTGGACCAACAAGTATAGAGATTTGAACATTGTATAGCTTAGGTACTCATTCCATCTTGATATATATTGTATCCTATACTCGTAATATCTCATGCTATATAATGATTTCAAGGAAACACTTTCCATGAATCATTGCTCCAATGGAGAGCCAAAACTTAATATTTAACTTGGAAGATTTTTAAGCTTTATTAAATGAAGGTTTCACTTTGAACATTATCCATTTTATATATATCTCATACATCAATATATCTCATAAATATCAATAAAAGTGACAATAATACATAGGTATGAGCATAGACTTAAGGACTCAATTCCTAGCCACAAGGAATGAGTAAGGGTTTTAGGTTATCAAATTATAAACATTCAAAATTACACTAATCTTCATGCTACCACTAGGCATCTTCATAGGTTGAACCTTCTCTTGTTCTTGCATTTCCACATCTTATGTGTACGTAAGTATCTTTAGCATAACAAGGCGAGATTACAAAGAAAGATAGCTCATAGGCTTAATGAATTTGAAATTACCCTTAAACTAGTAATGAACTTTTAATTACATACCTTTCATATAATAAAAGAATATTACATGCCCACATAGTCCATACAATATGGTGTAAGTCCATGATCAACCATACATGCCAAGCCAACATAATACATTATCATATAACTTTTATACATTAGGTATGTGTTGAGGAACTTCAACTTTTGGAACTCTTCCAATCTTTGAATATCTCATATTCATGATTTTAACAACTTAAAATCATGTTTAAAGTCTAATTATGTTCATTAAAAATATTGCATAAAGGCTTGGAACAAATCCCAAACTCTTTGACACTTGTTTATCACATTGGTAGAATGATGCACGGGCTGTGCATTAGACCATACATATGTCTGCCCGGCTATGCATCCTACTGTCCAAAGGACACTTTTACACGGGATAATGGATTTTTGCGTAGATAGTTATACAGGTCGTGCATATTACTGCCTACCCGTGCAATAATGCCTACTAACATATTTAGTTTCTAATAAATACACCAATACAACCATGATTTTGCACAAAAATTGGGTGGCTCCAATACCACTTGAAAGAGTTAACGAGTCGTGTAGTGGAAACAAAAACAAAAAAAATATTCGGATTTTATTTCTTGAGGAAAATTTAATACATTGTTAAAATACTTTTAACAAGATAGATTTAGGTATTTTTCAAACGCTTTGAAAACGTACCTAAACTTAAGATTTGGGGCCATAACTATCCAATGATACTCAAACCAATTTGTATGCAAAACACAATAGTTAGAAAGAAAGGTTAGAAGTATCAAATACCTCAACTTCTTTCTTCGTTTATCTCCTTAAGTGTGAAGCCTCCAGCTTGAAATACACAGAAGCTTTCCAAAGCTTATTTCTCCTTGATTCTTTAAGAAGCTCAAACCGTTCTCTCCTTAGTTTTTTGAAAATAGTTCTTACTCCTCTCTTGAATCCTTGGAGGTTGAGAATTGGTTTTGGACTTCAAAAACCTCTACACCCTTTCCTCTTTCAAAGAAATAGAAGAAGAGTTTGAAGTTAAAGAACTCTTCTTCAATCACAAACTCCTTCTCACTAATTTGGTGTGTCTAAAGAAATTTTCTCTCTCTAACTTGTTTCTTCATTTACTTCCTTAAGTGTGAAGCCTCCAGCTTGAAATACACCAAAGCTTGTTTCTCCTTGATTCTTTTAGAAGCTCGAACCGTTCTCTCCTTAGCTTTTCAAAAATAGTTCTTGCTCCTCTCCTGAATCCTTGGAGGTTGAGAATTGGTTTTGGACTTCAAAAAGCTCCACACCCTTTCCTCTTTCAAAGAAATAGAAGAAGAGTTTGAAGTTGAAGAACTCTTCTTCAATCACAAACTCCTTCTCACTAATTTGGTGTGTTTAAAGAAATTTTCTCTCTCTAACTTTTAGAGGTTTTTCTTTAGGTTGAAGAAGATGATAGCTCTACTCACTTCTTCTCATAAAAAAAGATGAAACACCTACTTCCTTTTAAACCCATACCCTCCATCACCTTTTTTCTTAAAATGAGGAGAAGAATGGGAATGTTGTTTGTTGACTAGTTGACTAGCCTACTAACTAATAAAACAATGACCATATTATCCTTATCACTTAAAGATAATTATTAATGACCATTGTTAGTAGGAATTCTCTATTAATCCTTAATTAATCACATTAAATATGGATTAGGCTAAACATCTCATGCTTAAGCCTAATTAATTTTGTTCATCCTAACCATTTCAATTTAATCATCCTTATCTGTATCTCATAGAAATTATGACTTAATTGAAATAATCTTTTTATGAATTAAACTTCTAGACATTTTAGGATCTTTATAAATTTAATTAAAAATTAAATTCAATCATCATTCATAATTAATTAAACTCTTTTAATTAATTATTAATATAATTTATATTCAAACTTTGGGAATTATTCTATGGTTTGTGACTTACTAGTTTCATGTTTTAATTAGTAAAAAAAAAAACTCTTTCTCTTTCTCCAAGTGTATAATCTCATTTCACACTTAGTCCCATAAGTCGTGAGTGACGCCTATCATTACATATCACTACTGCATAATTAGAAATGAATGTCGGCGATTATTTTCTTGACATTACATAGACTTCTTGATCATAGTGCACTCGGATCCCTTCGTTACTGATTTCCAATCTTAGCTAAGGCCATGGAATAGTCAAACCATGTATGCTAGATCATATGATATTTATCCAGTTCCAGTTATGATAAACCATATTCCTGCCAGAAACTCTTTCTAGTGAATCTTATTTACCTTAGCCAAGGATTTGAGTGTCAAGAACAACCAGAAGTCATATGATTTCTTCTTTGTTTATCCAAGTTATTGAATCATTTCTTGGAGATCACTTACCTCGACATATCTCTGATTATAACCACCACATGCGATATACTAATACTTGGATAGCATCAGTATATAAATAGTAATAAACCTTACCCAACAATATGTTTGATAACATGTCACATCAAGTTTAAAGATTATATGCACAATTATGATCTATATGATAAAATATTGAATAGCGGATAAAATTCATGTATTTATCATCTAGTGTCACTGTTCAACTTACTCATCTTGTGAGTATGCTCACATGTTGTAATTACATCACATGTCTGTAGCATAAAACCCACTACCTTTATATGAATAAGTATCTCATATTGTCATGGATAGCAACAGACATGGTGATTTTTCAGATTAATGACATTCTAATCAATAATCATATGACAGTTAACATTCTTTAAAGTCTATAACAAAAAAAAATATATCACTCATATTCTCAAATTCTTCGAGAATAAATTGTTTTAGATAAAATTTATGAAACATAATATATTTAAATATTAAAATGAATAATTTATTAAATGAAAATATTACCAGTTGGGAATTATAAATACAAACATTAACAATGTACACAAGTTTAGAATATACATCTCTATATCTCTATCACTAATCACGAGATGTTGAGTGCACTACTGTATAAAAGTTGATAGGTATCAATCACTTAAAATCTATTAACCACTTGATATTGAATAAAATATTATTATTTTTATTCAATCACATCACTCTATAACACTCTTTTTCTTTTTCTTTATAGTTTATGGTAAATCCTTCTTTTCTTTTTTGTCCCATTTATGCACTTTTCCATTCCTTCTTCTTCTTCTTTTTTAATTTTTGCCTTAACACATTTAGTTTAAATTGCCACCAAAATAATTTTTCTTTCACCAATTAAATAGCAATAGATAATTCAACAGTAAATTGTTTTTTTTTTTTTAATTCCGAGCTGAATTTTTTTTACCTATAAATATGTCCAATTAAACTTATTCTCATCCTTCATCCTCAATTTTCACCACATCTCTCTCTATTAATATTTCTTTCAACAAGTAACCTTTTAAATATTTTGACACATTATGGATAAAAACTATAATTATCCATATTCACAAAAGCCAAATACCAACCGAAATCTAAACAATTTTTTCGAACTAACAAAATTATGAATATCCTTTTTTTTCAACATTCTCAAAATCCTCAAATTTACAAAATTTCCAAATTTCTCAAAATTCTTCAAAATTACAACATTTGTAATTTTTTTCATCATTCAGAAAATTTTCAAAATCACATACAATTTTCATATCCATTTCTATTTTATTCGAGTCTGGGTTTTTCGAATCCTTATATGTCAAATGCTTCAAATTTGGGGAATACCAATGCAGTTCCAAATTCTATCAATGAGCTAACTTATTTAAATGTGGCATCTGCTATTTATCAAATAACTCGAACACAAACAAGTCCTATTCTTGACAGTCAAATTTTCTTATATTCTACATGACTTGTAATTGAAAATATTAGTGCAAATAAAGTTACAATTGAGAAAATTGCAGAGAAACGCATACCATTGAGAATGAAGGAAGAAAATTACTCGAGAGTTCCTAGCTTACAATTTCAAGCTCTACCGTTGTAGGCAACAACCAAAATTCAAAGTCATTTTGAAATGAGTCACTGAGTACTTCAATGATAACATAAAATTTAGTTGTCAAAGAAAAATAAATATTGTCAAGCAACATAGGTTTTGGATGTTTTCAATTATTAAGAATTCATCCAAGTATATAACAAATTATTAGGAGTTCATCATAGCAGTTGGCGCCATGACCAATTGAAAAAACATGCTCAACAGCTCTATAAACATAATAGGAAAAAAAAACTCCTCATGAGCATATATGAATGATTTAGAAAGATGATCCAATGTGAAAACAAATTATCTTTGAAATCGATTCTTAAAAAAGATAAGGATTGATGAAAGTGATACATACATGTTTTCATCAAGTGCTGAAACAAGCCTCCACATCCATGATAGTTAAGTTCATTCCGTTAGTCAAAAGGCAAAACTAAGGAAAATAAAAAGACGAAGAGAAATGTGAAGTCCAAGATAGATAATGATGAAGAACTACAGAAAAGTAGGATGAATTAACATATTGGAGTGAAAAAAATTAAAAGTGTGAGAAATTCAGAAATCATTTGAGCTAGCTTCTGATCATAAAATATTGACTATGGATACTAGCGATATAAATGTAGAAAAGCTTGAAAATAATATCCTGGTATGTGTATGATCAAATCCAAATATAATATTTATTTAAGTATTATTAGGTAATGTTATTCTAATATTTTTGTAATTAATGTTTGTATTTCAATGTAATTTTATTTTTCACTAATTAACATATTGTACTTTGATGTAGTTTTAATTTTTAGTTTTAAATTTAAAGTAAGAATTTGTTATTTATTTTAATCATATATATATTTATAATTTTTAATTAACTAGCTATTAGAAATCTAGTCATTGAAAATTAACCATTAGAAAAGTAGTAGTTGGAAACTAGATGTTAGAATCTAGCGGTTGGAAACTAGTTATTAGAAAAGTTCTATATATTCATAAATTATTGTACACATACTTTCTTGTCCAATTCTTTCATATATTTCAACATTATAACTAAATTCCAACATTAAAAAAAAAAAAAAGAAGAAAAAAAATTAATTCTAAAATAATGAAAAAGATCCAAGAGTTTTTAATCAATGAAATAACATATGATAATGATGAAGAAATGTGTATGTTCTTGCTAGAATGACAAAGAAAAAAACAAGGTGAGATATCAAATAGTCGTTGTCGCAATTGAAAGCATTTGAATCAAGATCGTGAAGCAGGGCATGATCATCTTTTTTATTATTAATTTGTTGACAAATTGGTGTATCCAGATTATGTGTTTCATAGAAGGTTTCAAATGAGAAAGGAGTTATTCTTGTGTATTGTTGAAACCCTTCAAAATCATTGAAGTATTTTCAATCGAGGGTCGATGCAACTAGTAAAAAATGAGTTTCTATATTCTAAAGTTTTACTACAGCTATCTGAGAATTGGCATATGGATCACCAGCTGACCAATTTGATGAATATCTAAGGATTGATGAAACTACTACATTTGAATGTTTATTCAAATGTTGTCGAGGTGTCATTGAAATTGTTTCACCAACACATTTGATGAGATCTACCGGTGAAAATATTGAATGCTTCTTCAAATGCATAGTGAATGACATGGCTTCCCTGGCATGTTTAGAAGCATTGAATGGAAATTTTATCCTATTGCATAGAGAGGCCAATTAACTCAAGGTGATTAAGGAGTTATGACAATCATGTCGTAAGTGGTCATATCAAAAGATCTATCGATAGGACATGCATTCTTTAGTGTTGTGGGTTTTATAATGACATCAACATGCTCAATCAATCTCCATTATTCAATGATGTTCTACATGGATATGCTCCAAATATTCAATTCACAATAAATGGCTTACAATACATAAAAGGGTATTATCTTGCCGATAGTATATATCCAGTGTGGGATACATATTTATTAGAAGATTTCATATCTAGAAGAACAAAAATGGATCAGGTTTAAGATATGCAAGAGACTGCGAGAAAGGACGTTGAGCAAACAATTGGTGTACTCCAAAGTAGATGAGCAATTGTAGTAGGCCCGACCCGATTTTGGTGTAGGAAAAAAATTGAAATATATACTGTATACATGCATTATATTGCATAATATAATTACTAAGGATGAAGAAAATGCTATAGTAAATTAGAATACCAATGAGGATGAAAATCCTCCTATTGCCGTTAATCAAGGATTCATACAGAATTTTTAGCATTACCTACAAAGACATGCACACATGGTCACGAGGTACACACCATCTTATATCTGACTTGATCAAGCATATTGGGAACATTTCAGAGAAAAACAACATGGAAATTTGTGTTTATTATCTTAAAAATTAATATTTAAAATCTTAGTTAATAAATTGTATTTTTTTATATTATCATTTTATTAATTATTTTTCCACAGTTTTATAACATAATATTATTAGTAATAGTATAATTTTAATAAATATGTAGATGAAGTATTATTTTTTTATTAATTTAATATTTTACTTAATAATAATTTATAATTTTAATGAAAAATACTATTTTTTTATATTAAATAAATGATTAAATTTTTTGTAACATGACTCATTAAAGTGTTAAGTTATTTTTAGAACTAATTAAATGATTTTATAAAATAAATTTAATTTAATATAAAAAATTATATAAAAATGAGTGATTTGACTATGCATCTCGTATTATTTAATATTTTATAAATCTTATCATTGTGAACAATAGTATGATGAGGAAGAGTTTAATGAATTGAGGATGTGGTAAGGGACATCAAACCATTGAATTATTTAACTATTATAGATACCCTTAAATCTTAGCAAAGGATTCAATAGAATCGTGAACCGAATTAGAATTAGTTCAGTCAAATCCTAAATCAAGATTGGGTGTAGAGATAGGCATTCGGTCAGGCAGATTCAAAAATAAAAAATTAAAACTTTTATTTTCACAATTTAATCAAACCATTATGACATATAAATTGAAAATCGAATTTATTATACCTCATTGATTACTCACCCCTATGAAGGATCTGCCTTAGGTGACCTCTAGGGTTGCCCAAGCTTACTGAGGGTGCGAGGCCTTCAAGCTTGTACACGTTTAGCCAAGCTTTTAGTAGGGATTTCATAGGTAGATTCATTGGAGGATTGATTAAGAGTTGAGGATCGTCTGAAACTGGGGGGTCATCCTGAAATTGGCGGGCCGTCCTAAGTGGATAGGCTCCAGAAGAGTCCTTACTCTGAACGACATACTAAGGGATTGGCATCACACAAAATTCTACTTCAAGATTTTAAGGGTAGAAGCATATCCCTTCGAAAATATAGGGATAAGACTGGACAGGAGTTGGCTATATATACCCAGTATTTATGCTTGGAAAAAGGTTAATCACTATAATCTCTCTCTATTCCTTTCTATTATATTTCTTTTATAGCCTAGTGACTTAGGCATTGAAGTGGCTACCCTTACGCATCACCCTCTGTCTCTTTGGTGTGATTTATAGGGTCTTACTTAGAGCATTAGGTGTGAACCACTGGTCATCTTGAGCCTTGAGACAACATTGGTATGATGAGCATGGACTAGAATTGTTCCTAAAGGAACCAAGGTTGAATATGAAAGAACCACCTATCTCTGTACGACATAATACTAGGGTTGTCCCAGTGGAGAACAATACGCCCCTAACTCCAGGTGTTGCACTAGTTGGGAATGCACTAGGGCCTTTGAACTTTCCCCAGGAGAAGGGTGTACAAGGAGCTCCTGGATATGGAATCCCCCAAGCACAGAGAGGAATGGATAACCTCCGCCTGGGTCCTACATCCCTCTGGCCATGGAGGGTATGTACGACAATTATATGGAGTTACATACACATGTGGCAGAGTTGCAACAACAGGTCCAACAACTCTCTCAGGTGCATAGTGCAGGGCCAGAGAGGGTTGGCGAAGGATAGAATGACCTAGCACTACCTCGAGGAAAAGAGGAGGTTTCGAAAGCAAGGAATCAGGTGGAGGATATCACAGAAAATGTGCTAGGTAAGATGACCCCAGGGACAGATACCGCTCAAGTAATAAAGGGGGTATTGGCAAATATAGGGATAGAAGGTGCTAACCTAGATATGGATCTACCTGGAGAATCTCCACTAGTGGATGAGATCTTAATGAATAACTACCCCTCAGGGTTCGAAAACCCTCAGAGGTTGGACAATTATCATGGGAAATCATACCTACGGGCACATGTTAACGAATTTAGAATGGAGATTCACTCACAAATGCACTAGGACCACGTCCTATCTCTCCTCTTTCCAACAACCCTAGCAAGGGTAGCATCCGAATGGTATAATAAATTGCCCCCAAAATCCATATCCTCCTTTAAAGAGTTGTCAGATCTCTATCAGACTAGGTTTATGCCACTAAAGGAAAGCCAAAGCATTATACTAATATCTTGACATTGAGACAGAAGCCTAAGAAGATCCTGAAGCAATATTTGGAATGATTTAATCAAGAAATGGGGGAAGTATCAGATTTACAATTTGACATAGCTTGTTTGGCTATTCTGAATGGAACCACCAACCAACAATTATAGAAGAAACTCTTTGCGGTTCAACCTACTAATTGAACCCAGGTCATGGCATTGGCAGAGAGTCAAATAAGGATGGAAGATGGCCTTCAGAGCTTGGTAGCTAGGGTCCAAGCACTTACCTCCCTAGCTATTGAAAATATAGAAGATAAAAGAGAGAAGGGGGTAGCAGTGGCTCGAGGGGCAAGAAAAAGGTGGCTGAAGGTTTGGGTCCGACAGGCACAACTCATATATGCCCCTTACCACTTCAAGAAGGGATGTATTGGTGTGGATGAAGAAAAGTGAGGAAGATGTGAAATGGCCCCTAAAAATGAGTGATTCCTTCCCTTCAAAGAGGGACCCTAGCAAATATTGCGAGTTCCACCAAGATAATGGGCATGATATTGATGAACGTAGATATTTTAAGGATGAGATTGAAAGGTTGGTACAAAAGGGAGTTCCAGGGATAATGAGGCACGTACGTGGGGCTCATCTGTAGGACCACGTTAAGGGGGAGCCTTGATCGTGTTTAGCTGTAACACTCGCAAGTGCACGGGATCATATCCAGTAGTAAACCAGTAAGTCCCGGTATTATTCTCCCAAGGGACTCATTAGTTCAATCGATCAAGCACCAACTCAATCTCACATTATACTGTCTAGCTCGTAATAATTGTTGGATTTAGAAACTAATTGTTAACTATGGAAACTAAAAATAAAGTGAGCTTGAAATTAACAAAATCTAAAGAAATTAATAATAAAATATGGAAATTCAGATGAATTAAGACATCTACCTAGACTTCGACTCATATTATTCAAATTGTATGTTCAATCAACAAATCAATGAATATGTCAATTAATCATTAAGTGGGATTTTTCACAAAATTAGGTTTAAATCTTTCTCAAGTAATTAAACCCCTAATATTTAAGTAATAAGAAAAGAATCTCTTCTCGGTCCCATTCAATTAGAAACAACCTTAATGATCAATGAAAAATATCTAAAACCCTAGGAGTTTGTGAATCTATCTCTAGCAGACACAATAAACCTATTAAGTTTTTGAGTGTTCTAAGTCTAAATTCTCTATCTCTAGTAAAATTTAAACAACACAAATAAAAAAAAAGCATGCAATTGCAATTGATTTATTGAAAATCAAGTTTCAAAAACTAAACTTAATGAAAAACCTAAATATTCATTGAGCAAAATTTTGATCAATCCATACAACTGAGTAACACTTGTCTAATCCAGGTAGATAAGCAAGATTAGTTCATAATTAAACTAAAAGAACAAGAAAAAGGTAAGAGATTGCAAAAATCCATGGAGATCATGAACACTCAATGAAATTCTAGCAAAATCTTTGAAGTTCCAGCCCTAATTTGAGATGATGATCTAAAATCAAGCCTTGAAATCCTTCCTTGATCCTTTTTCTCAAGTTTCTGAAGCCCTATATTGACTTTTAATGAAGATGGATCCTGTTCTTTGGCAAGAGACCTATTCTATTTCTGTTCTCCCCTTTTTTTTTCTCTAAATTTTCAAACTTTAATTGAATCTCAGAGTGCTAGCATGGGCAGCTCTCATAGCCCGTGCCCGTGCTAGCCTCCTGTGGAATTTGCTTGGGATTGAGAGGCAGTGTGCTCTCACGGTTCCCATCACGGCTAATGACCAGGACCGTGAGAAGCTACTGCTTCTCTCCCTCCTTGTCTGCTTCTCTGGCACGGTCTTTGGTTCCCCTGTCACGACCCATGCGGGAGGCCGTGACAATCTTCTGTCCTTGGACTCGTGAGGCAGTAAGCTTTCACGGTCCCAGTCATGGCCCATGACGGGGATCGTGAGAAACTTTTGCTTCTCATGCCCTCTCCAAACTTGCTCCTAAGGTCTGTAGCCCCTCTATCATGGCCCTTGTGATCGTCCGTGATAGGTCTTCTGTCATACATCCTCAGCCTTCTCACGGGCTGCTCTCACAGGCCGTGAGGTAGCCCTAAACCTTCATCCTTCACTCCATTTTTGCCAAGATTTTCTTTAACTTTCGAGCCTGAACCTTGACATAATTCCTCATAGCTTCAGAATTCAATTGATTAACTAAAAATGGCAGAAAACACTAAATCAAACAAGTTAAATTCAATTTCACATATAAAATCCTCAAGAATATAAGGTAAAATAATGTATAATTTGCTAGTTATCAAGCCTCGAAGGGATGATCGGCGTTATGATAGGAAGGAGGACCAACCTAGGAAGGAGGACGGGTCGGCAAGTTGTAGGATATATGTATGTAATCATAGAGGGAGTTCGACATATGATAGATCAACCTAGAGGAATGGATAAGAAAGTATGTGTAGTCCTGTAGAAGAACTAAGACCCACCCCAGCAATTAGCACACTCCTTAGCTATTTGCTGTATAACCTTTGACCTTGAAGATGGAAAGCATGTAGTGCACCCACACAATGTCGCCCTGGTGATTCAAGGGTTTGTGAATAACTACAAGGTGAAGAGGGAAATGGTTGATGATGGCAGTTTAGCCCACATGATAACCATGGATTACTTCAAAAAGATGAACCTAAGTGCAAAGGATATGAAGGTTGTTGCTATGCCCCTGGTGGGGATAGGTAATTTCCAAGTCCATTTGGAAGGTGCTATTAACTTGAATGTGGAATTGGGGAATGATGACATTATATGAGAAGTTAGTGTAGAGTTCATGGTATCAGACATTGTTTTCCTATACAACATTCTGTTGGGTCGACCCTATCTATATGCCACAGGGGCCATTCCTAGTATATATCTCCTTACTCTGAAGATTCCCACTAAAAGAGGCATATCGGTAGCTAGAGGATGCCAGGAGACGGCTCGACCGACTTACCTTAATGACCTCAAGAGGGGGGGGGGGGGGGTTTTA